>CAJUYH010001133.1:0-52347 GCA_910591685.1 Galerucella tenella
CCCAACCCTAATATTTCCCAAACTCACCCCCACCCTCTACCCCTATGATATGATATTTGCATATAATTTATTTTATCGCAAATTTTATTCCATCAAATATACATATTCCAAATACCAAATTTTTATTTCCATTCGTAAAGACGGAATAAAGATTTTTATATTTATGAAATAATCGATTTTTTTTAAACATTTTTCCCGCATAACTTTGTTAAAAAAAAGTTGTTAAAATGAAATTTCAGGGTTATACGTGAAAAAATACGTAGAATTTGATTCCATATTTAAAAATTCATTTTTACGAATTTTTGAAGGTGACACCTCCCCATCCCCCCTATGGGGGGGATGGGGATGGATAGTTATGTTATTTTGTTTAGTGATTCTGTTAAATATACATATGCCATATATCAAATTTTTATTTTTATTCGTAAAGACGGAATAAAGATTTTTATATTTATGGAATTATCAATTTTTTTAAAAAAAATTTTCCGCATAACTTTAAAAAAAAAGTTGTTGAAATGAAATTTTAGGGTTATACGTGAAAAAATACGTAGAATTTGATTCCATATTTAAAAATTCATTTTTACGAATTTTTCACGGTGTCGACCCCCCCCCCCATCCCTCCCTAGGGAAGGGTTGGGGATGGCTGATTTTGGTAAATTTAAAAATTATCATCCACCAATACATTTCCGTGAAAAAATTTTTTTTATCATCTCTGGAAGTATGCTAGACCCGAGACCCCTACATCAACCATTTCATTTTGGGAATAATTTAAAAAATGAAAACCTTTTTATACTAAAGCAAGAAATTTCAAGACTGTAAACCATAAAACGTTACACAGGTTTTACTCACACGTGACTTGGATTTTAAATAAAAACATTGTAAACAAACAACAATAACGCTACAAAGAAACAATATTTACACTATGTGTAACGGTATTATTTTTATCTTTAGAATTTTTAATGTATGAAGGTAATAAAAATGAGATTTATATAAATGATAATAACATAAATTTAAAGTTGGTACAAGATTGAACGAAAAAAAAGACATTTTTGTACAACTGTCATTAAAAGTGACACTTTTAATGATAGCAAACAATGTTAAAAACGATTGTTTACATAGCAGCGTGTTAAAAATACTTTTAACACTAGTGTTAAAAGTATTTTTAACACTGAAATTCAAATGACAGCGTCTTTTCTCATTTGTTAGTAATCATAACGTTGGCAACGTCTGCCATTCACAACAATCTTTTGATTATTTGAATACTAAAATGCATTTTGAATTTATTGTCATTGCAAATTCGCTCGTTTCATTATCAAAATAGGGAAGTTGTACAAAAAACATTGTATGGTATTTGTGTTAAAAGTGATTTTATTTTGTTCGTGAAATTGTTCAATTCGCTCCGCTCATTTCACAAACGTTTTCACTCACAAAATAAAACCTCAATTTTAACACTCATATCATAAATAACTATTAGATGATAAATATATAACATTTACCTCAAAAAGGCACAATTACCACTTTAGCACAAAAAAATAGTACCAAATTAACTATGTTATTTGACGTGTATTTGACCGACAACGTTAAACTTGACAGTGACATACTTCCCACCTCAATTAATACTTTCCCAAAATATTATAGACGCTGTAGGCACTTCTCTATAAATAGCTTTGTGATATTTTTATGTTTGTCACTGTCATATGTGTATGTAAATTTTTATTTGGTTCTGGTTCAAAATTATTTCCACAATTTTATCTCTCCATATGATTTTGTTAAGACAAAACTGGATGATCATTTAAATTCCGACACATTTCATGATTTGATGAGCCCATGATTTGGAAACCGAATAAGATATTGAGAAACGGTTTGGAATTCGGCTTCAGGAATTGAATTTTCTTTTCACGCTGTTGCCAATTCAATATTTTTCCCCAGACTCCAGGAAAAAACTTGGGTTTTCTGGAGATAAACTATTTTTCGAGACAAACGTGGAGCGTCTTTTAGATCATACAAACGGGAGACTGAACGTTTTAACGAAATTGTTGTTTTTATTATCTACTTCGCAATTATTCCACATTTTCTCTCCGTTTAAACCTTACCTGGACCACAAAAAACATTTCAAAACCAATATCAGCTAAATCGGCCCTGTTCTCGAGTTTTAGCGAGACAAACGGTTGAATTATGAAAATTCCACGCATCCCACAATTTTTTTTTGTTGATTTAATTGAATAATGAATTTAATAAAACTCTTACACGAATGTATACCTAACTATTATGAGTTTCTCGTGTCAATACAAATTAATTTTTTTTCTAAATTATAATACAACAGTTGTAGCATTAAAATTACCGTTTCTTTTATTCATAATAACAGAATTCTTGTTATTATCTAAATTGCGACATCCTTATTATAGTTTAGTTGTCTTTTATTACAATAAATATAAGTTCCACTTATTTAAACTGTTATTTCCATAATTAGTATACAGAACTTTTTATGGTTTTGATAACTAATTCTCTTGAAAAGATTTTGTGGTGAATTATTTCTAAGAATCTATCTCTTATACAGATTAAGACAAAATTACGTTGGTACTTTATATGAACTTTCTTAATACAGGTCCTCATTTCATTAAAGAATTTACGATAGACGCTCAACAAAATCAACCCAGTCAATCTGACCTCCACCATTGTACTCCTCAGCCAGGTCTCTACTTCAAAGAGTACTGAAAGATCGTAGTGGATGAGAAAGCACTTGAAATGAGGAGTGCATGCCTTGTTAAAGAGAAAAAATATTCCTCCTCCAGTCACTTCAATATCCTTTAATTTTTCTCTTGCTAAATCTTTCTTTTTCCACATATACCACAAATCTCATTCTGCAGAGATATCACCCAACTCTATTAAAGATTTTGCATTTTTTTTCCAAATATTTGAAATAATTTTGAGCATGTATGAAGGTTGAAGATGGGATAAGCAAAAGCATGTGTGAGAATCTAATATTTAATAATAAAGTTAGGTCATAATAGGAGTGTACGAACAATTTGACGATGCCCAATTTTGAAATGAAAATATTTTTATTTATCTTATTAGGTATTTGTTTTTACTCCAGATTATTTCAATTACGATTAACATGAAAATAATTATTTGAATCATATTATTCTTATTGTTAACACCCACAGCTATCAACGCTTAAAATAGTCAAAAAATTCATGTGATTTAAGTAATTCATAGGTGAATGTACTATGACAAATCATGCATGACAGACGGAAACAAAATAATTAATCATGCTGAAATTATTTCTAATACACGTTAACTTGAAAATACAACCAAGTACAAGCTTCCGTTTTAACCACTGTATACATTTTTTGATTGAAAATGGAATTTTCTTTTTATTTCTTAATCTTTTTATAAGTTGTTAATAGCTAGAGAACAATCGTAATATTTTATAACAGAAGTGAGGAAATTTATTTTCATGGAGATCAAGATATTAATTTTCAACTCATTTTCTTTATTTAAATCACAAACAGTAGCGGATCACAACACAAATAAGGGGCTTATGTTATGACTGATCACTCAGCAAAGGAGATGCTCAGAATTTTTATTAATTGCCACAAAAGTCATTTGTATCATGTTGTGACATATCGTTCACTCTTGACTTATCTATGTAATTCACCTCTACTTTCGGGGTCGGATGATGAGATCTTTATGTTTTAATTCGCCCTATTTCTTTATTGGGAACACTAAATCTATTTATTTTTTTTCATGTCTATGTATCTAGAGATCAATACATATTCACGGCTTTCTATATTCCAACATAAATCATATAAAAATTAAGAGTCAAAACAATTTATTCGTTAATAGAGATTCCTTTACAAAGGCGATATCAGTAGGAATGTTATTTCAAAATGACCAATCGAGTATAATATTACATAGATTGCATTTATGAAATTCACATAGGTACTGATTTCTGATAACATAATTATAATGTTGGCAATATCAAAGCCAGTGGCGTTTCAAGGGAGTGCTAAAGGAAAAGTTGAGCCTTTCAAAATTACAATGTGTTCTATGCAAATGTTCGGATTTGATTCAGAAACTAATTATATATGGTTGATAGATATTGACGGCCACAGGCTTTAGTAATAAAAGTTGCAAATGGCTATACCAGGTAGGGAAGACAGGAAGACAGTTGAACCCATCAAGGTTGAGATAATCTGGCTCCAAGGCAGAGGTAGGTGTAGAAGCCGAAATTTTTGGGGAAAAACAAATGATTGCAATTTCAATAAGCCTATATCATTATTCAAAGCTGAAGCATTTTTATAAGTTGGTTATAGAGGCCTGCAATGTGTCTTGTAATTTTCCCTTTTATCTATACTCATAAAATCATCCACGACCAGAAAAAAATTACTACCTGTTGCATAAAATTTTAATATTAGGTTAAGGGCACTTTCTGTAATTGAAAAATCCCTTTTCATCAAAGGCTTCAAAGGATAATCCGCACTATAACTTACCGTTTAGTAAGATAGGGGATGTTAATTGGTTTTTAATAAGATTTATTATAAAATATTGTTTTATAAATCTAAATTTTTCTAGAAAACCATGATTCAAAATTTGAAATGGTTGGTCCTTTCTCTATATAATTTTGAGGGCGTCGTGTACTACCTAAAATATCAATGATTTCCCTAGAAGAGGTAAGTATCACCTCGAAATATTTAAATGGCATTTTGGGTCGAGTAAGGTATCATGTTAAAGCCCTTCCAATTCTCCTTACAACAGTATTTAAATTTTAAAATTCGGCCTAATAATTTTCAATGTTTAAATTATGTCAAGCTGTTCACTTACTTCTTTAGTTGGATTAATTGTTCAAATTGATGACACCTGTCCGTACAATGATGAAGATTAATAAAACAAATTACAAAAATAATGCAAAGCAAGAAAATCAACATTTAAACCATTGTCGTCCTCAACGACCCATGTGTCATATTAACGTGTCCCTCTTTGATCAAAAATCGAAGGATTAATGTGGCCGCAGTTCCTAATTTTTTCATATTTGGTTATCAAATTTTGTTTGCAAACAATCGCTTAATATGAAAAGAACTTACCATATGCCCCATTCTACCTAAATATTTCATTTTTTCTTGAACAATGGAAACTTGCTTCATATACCATTCCCTAGCATTTTCCACGGCACTCAATCCTTGCATTAATACTTCTTTTTCCTGTTCTATTTGTTTCATTCTCTTTAACATATTGTAGTCTATTCCGTTCTGTAATGTGTGCCTCCGAGGCTCTCTTCTTCGTGGATTTGTTTTTTTCTGATAAATTGCTCCTTGCAGACCTTGTACTTCCCCTTGAATTGCCGCTTTTCCATCTCCCATACTCCTTCCGGTTCTTAATAATCCTCCGTTGTATTGAGGTCCTTGTCGTTTTTCACCATTTTTATTTTCTTGATCGCTCATCATCACACCTATTTGCCAATTTTGTAACGCTGTTCTAATTTCGGCCCTATCTAAATTCCCTGCTGTAGCCGCTCTTTCCAAGCCTATGGCGGAGCGGGGAGGTTTTGGAGGTCCAAAAAGCATGGGTTTGTTTACGTTTGGAACGGGTTTTTCAAATGTAAGTTTGTCAACGGTTTCTGTATTTCTCTCCTTTCTTTCTGGTAATAATTGAGGCATAGAGAGGGTTCTTTGTTGAGTTATCACATTATTTGGGCGTATTGCGGCAGTATTACCCCAATTAGCTGGCTTCGGAGGGGTGTCTACATCGAGTAGAGGTGCTGAAGGAGGGCGGTTAGATTTAACGTTAATTGGTTCGGGATGTTTTGTTTCGCGACGTTCCACTTGATTTCTTAAAAGACAAATCTTCAAACCAGCACAAAATCGTTCAAATGTTAACATACTATTAGGTGGCGTAACTTTCCTTAGACTTTCTATAACGCCCTTAGGCAATCCTTTGGTGTTGTCGTCTTGCCATCTGTTTTCTATTTCCGAAAAACTAACAAATCCCGTGTGTTTATCATCCATAATGTCAAAAAGGGTGCGCATGGCACTTACGAACTGTTTTGGTAATCCATCTAGGGTGGAAGAGGGCGATGTCATTGTAAATAGAACTCGTTTATACGTTAGTAGCACCCAAACACTTCACTTGCACCGTTCGGACACAGCTCGGGCCTGTACTCGGCATGCAGCGGAGTCTGCGACTGAGTAACATTACGTTAGAGACGTGGCCAGCGAACCAGGTAAAAGGTGACTTATACTACAAGAATGGGCATTTGAACATAGGCGTAACCGGTTCTTTTGTTTTTAGGAATGTTGTTGACTTTATTCAAATTAATAGGTATGCAAATTTTTAATTTGAAAATTTACCCCGATTGGCTAATTATCTTTTTTTTCTTCAATTCATGTTTTCTGAATGAAAATTCTTGATGCTTATTCCATTTTTATGTTTTTTTTTCTAATGTGCTCGTTAAAAAATATTTTCACAAATTTGATATTAAAAAAAATAGTCAAGCCGTTTTGTGCTCTTGTAAAAATGCCGTGTGTAAACTATATATCAAAAAATGTAATAAATCAATAGTAATGCCCACCAGACAAGAGACAAAACTCATCTAGTTTACTCTCGTCTCATAGATGGAATAAAAGATCTTGTATCGACTGTGGCCCCGCCCCGCAGACTCCAGTCTCGTTTCACGTCTCGTACCAGAATTTTGCAAA
Source organism: Galerucella tenella (assembly GCA_910591685.1). Lineage (NCBI taxonomy): Eukaryota > Metazoa > Arthropoda > Insecta > Coleoptera > Chrysomelidae > Galerucella > Galerucella tenella. The sequence goes on from CAJUYH010001133.1 coordinate 6,693, forward strand.
ATAAATCGAAATCTAGTTCCAGACCAGTTAGGGATAATTACCTACCTTTTATCATGTAAAATTTATAAGAGAAAATTACAACTGTTCAAATATAACATCATGCATATGATTAAAAGTAATAGCTAATTTCAGAGAAGAGGCTTTGTTGATACAATGTGAACAAGTAAACCGAATAAGTAAACAAAATCTAACTGCCTTCTCGGCGGCAATTGAATTTGTTTGTCTTCCAGTCGTTTAGGCATAATCAACATCGTGCAAATTCATTCTTAGAGCGATTTCTATGTTTTCCTATAGAATGAACTACGTGAGAATGATATGGGTCTGAAGTTACCGGCACCTTTAATCCTGTAGGTATACTCAGTTCCAATATATTTAACTTAACACCAACATGATTGATGCAAGAGAAAAACCCATAGCAGGTAGTAGAATTTATTTTTTAATCAGCTTCATGCACAAGCAACTTCATCACTCATATCACTCGTATTACGGTTATTTTTGTCAAACAGGGTCAGTAGCTAACTAAAATGGGAACTATGAAAATAGGGTTAGGACTGAAGCGGCAGAAGTAGCAATTTTAGGTCGTATAGGGCAGTCCACGTGACGTCACAAATTATTTTGACAAGAGTCTGGTGGTAAAACCATAAATAAAGCGTTCAGAACACGTGGTACTTAATAGTGAGGTTATGCTGATTTATAATGATAGATCATGTTTGAATTTAGTTGGTTTTGCTTCAGTGTACTTTTAAAGTTATTTTAATTGTTAAATTTGCATATTTAATAATATACACATAGATTCAATAGTTTTGCATCACCTTCTTCGGATGAGAAGAAATTTTTTTTTGCTAACAATTTTTTGTTGGCTTGTTTATCAATGTTTACCATTTCAATATTATTATGTTCCATATTTTTTGTAATATACAGATGTTTACAGTTTTTTTTGTAAGATAACATTTTTAGTGCGATCATTTTAACATTCAAGGCATTTGATTTTTACGATTTTAAGTGCAAACATGAATCGTAAAGTCATAAGTGAGATTGACCGTGCAAGAATAGTGGCTTTAGTTGAAGAAGGTCATACTCAAAGGTTCGTGGCCATCAGAGTTGGCGTTTGGCAAAGTGATGTGTCTCGTGTATGGAAACGGTATCTCCAGACCAATTCTCTTCGTGATAGACCTAGAAGCGGTGGAAAACGTGTTACTAATCAGCAGCAGAACCGCTATATCCACCTAACTATCCGAAGAAACCCGACCATGGCAATACCAGCACTCCAAAGAGATATGAGACATGCGTTGGGAGTTCAAGTATCGATATCGACATTATGAAGACGAATACTTGCGACAGGTTTGAGGTGTCGCCGACCAATAAGAGTGCCCAGACTACAAACTAAGCACAGAGTTCGCCGACTACAGTGGGCTCAAGAACACGCGGCCTTGCCTGAAGAATTTTGGAATTCGGTGTTTTTTCCGACGAGACAAAGATTTGTTTGGTACAAGATAGCCATCGAATACGTGTGTGGCGGGATCCAACGAGAGTTGCTCAGCCCGCCCATGCTCGCCCCGTGCCGCCCTTCAGAGGAGGAAGTGCTATGTTTTGGGCTGGTATCATGTTAAATGATCGCACAGAATTAATTCATGTGGAGAGAACGATGACCTGGTGATAGGTATCTCAGAGAGATTCTACATCCTCACGTGAGACTATGGCGCGCAGCTGTTGGCAATTCCTTCGTTTTTATGGACGATAACGCCCGACCTCATCGGACCAGAGCTGTAAATGAGTATCTTGAAACTGAAGGGATCAATCGTTTGAACTGGCCTGCCCTATCTCCTGACATGAATCCCATAGAGCATGCTTGGGACATGCTTGCCAGGGCAGTGGCAGCACGTAGAAATCCACCCAGGAGTGTACAAGAACTTGTTCATACGGCCCAAGAAGATTGGCGAAATATTCCTCAACAGAATATCAATAATTTGGTAAACAGCATGGGCAAGCGACTTCAAGCTTGCATAAATTCTAGAGGTGGAAATACTCTTTATTAAAAGTTCTCATGCAGGCTCTCACTTAGCCTTTTCTTTAAAAAGAATCAATTTGTATTTAATTTATTTAATTTCTAAGAATACTTTTTATGTTTAAAGCAAGTTTATTATAGGATAATAAACATTTTTGACAAATATACACGTTTTTTTTATTACAACTAATTATTTGATTAATCTCTGATCCATTTATAATTAACACATTTCTTTTTTCGGAGATTTAGGGTGATGCAAAACTTTTGAATCTATGTGTATAATATAGCTTAATAGTTGTTTGATAATTTTTCATCGTGATCATTGTTTATTGTTTTACCACCAAGGTTTTGTCAACTGTCAACTGTCGTGGACAAGCCCTATTAATTTAGACGAGAGCTTATTTTCGCGACTCGGTACCAACGTTGTCAAATTTAGTAGTTGAGGTGCGCATGCGTCCAAGCAGCCTTTAACCTTCTATTCGATGTGACTGAATGTTCCAAACCCGGTTTGGATCTGATTTTTTATTTCTTATTTTCTGGTATTTTTATACATAGTTAAACTTTAATCAACCGGGTTTGGGCCTGGGTTTTCTTATTTTTTTTAGTTTTCATTCCTTATTTTCTGATATTTACATATCTACTTAAATATTGTTGTGTTACTACTAAATTTGGCAACGTTGGTACCGAGTCGGGAAAATAAGCTCTCGTTTAATTTAGAAACTACAACAAGTACAAGACAATTGGCCGAAGAATCTGTTTTTTCGCGCACTACCATTCATAAGGTTTTGAAACATCATACATTTCATCCCTACAAGATACATTTGGTACAGGAACTGAAGGAAGATGGTCCAGACGGCTACGGTTTCGTGATATGTCCATTTTTTGTAAATGGTACCGTAAATCGACACAATTGCGTCTAAGGGGCTGACGAAAATCCTATATAGAGTATTCCACAAAACATAAACTCAACATCCTCTCAAATTAAACGTGTTGGCAGGAATTTATGGGTAACATATTGTTGGCTATTTTTCATTGATGGCAGACATGGAGAAACATGGAGACATATCTCGAATTATTCGAGGAGGCTATTGATCCTGCTCTCACAGATATAATGAAAATGATAATAGGTACTTGGAAGATGATCTCTTTTTCCAACAAGACAGCGCTCCTCCACATTACACTAGAGCTGAAAGGCAATATCTACTAATTTATAAAACCGAAACCGCATAGTTGGAAGAACTAAGATGACGAATTGTACATGATTGAAGTCCAATAACTCCTGAAATGCTTCAAAACGTTCGACGTGATATCGAACAGCAACTCTACAATTGTATGGAAGTCAATGGACTATTAAATAGTGAATATTTTGTTAAGTTTGAGTACAACTCTGTAATATCCGATAAATATCTGGTTGTTAAGGTTTATTGCATTTCAATACTCTATAAATTTTTTGACACACTATACCTAGTTATTAGTCAAATACTCACCTCTCACAATTTTTTCAGTTGTGTTAGACATCAAGACTCCTCTCCATAAAACACAACTCTATATTTATATACTTACATTTATACGTCTTTCTGCATTTGGCTTGTGATAGTATCTGATAATTCAGCGTATAAGTAAAAGAGGGTAGGTTTCCAGAAATGCAAAACACTAATTGATGCATATTATAAGATGTTACGGCAACTCAAACTGAATGAATGCTCCGATTATTATTATTGTTTATTTTTACTTTGAGAAAAAACAATTTCTTTATACAAAGAACGATCCAAAGTAAATAACAGCTTCGTTTCTTATACAATGGACATGGAAAAAATTCTTTTAACACCATCAATGTTGGTAAATTATATTATGTGCAGAAGTTAAAGACTTTCAAATTTGCTGTTTACAACATGGCATCTTCTGAAGCTACTAATTATATGTGGCATGAAGGTGTAGGAAACAATTGATCTTCAGAAATTGCAACTTCTTTGTGGAATGTTTTGCTAAATTGATCCTTTAGTGAAAGACATTACTTTTCATTCTAATGCCGCATCCGGGCAAAACAGAAATTGTATAAATTTTGTAATGTTTATGAAAGCAGTTTCGGAATTACTGGTAGAATCCGTGAACCAAAAATTTATGAAATCTGTGCATTCTGAAATGGAATGTGATAGCACTGAGACTAGGGGCAATAAAGTTGATATTTTTACGCCTGCAACTGCACGTACGGCAAAAACAAAAAAAAACATTTATAATAAGATGATCAGTTTTTAAATTTTAAATAGCTTTCCTTTATGACCATTAAAAATCGAAACAAATGAAAACGGAGGAACTGCCAATATGAAATGGATAGAAAGGCAGATCCTACCCGAATATTTCATAAAGAAAAAGTTTCCAATTTATAATTTGATTCTATTCTCATTAGAAAGATTTCCACAAAGGCTGCCAGCGGTTTAAGGGATAACGTTGAACTTCTTTATGAAGAGCCTTAGTGTATAGACAGTCAGGCAGCAATTAAAGCCCTGAGTGGGTATACCAGCAACTCAGGACTTGCTAACGAATGTCGAGAACGACTTGGTAATCTTGCAAGGCGGAACGTGGTGCGGCTAGAATGGATTCCAGCCCACTATGGTTTTGAAGGCAACGAGATGGCGGATGCACTGGCTGCGGAAGGGGCGGCAGCTCCTTTCTGCGGCCCGGGCCCGACCCTGGGCCTAACAAAACAAAAAATACGCAAGGAGACGAAGAAGTGGCTGAGGAATCAGCACCTAGAATATTGGAATGCTCTGCAGAGACCTAGACAATCCAAACTTCTACTGAAGGGATGGACTGATGGACACGCCAGGGCAGCCACTGAACTACCAAGGAGTAGGCTAAGGAAGATAGCAGGACTCCTAACAGGGCACTGCTGTATGAGGAAACGCCTCCACAACTTAGGAGTAGAGGAAAGTTCCCTATGTAGGGGTTGCGGCATGACTGACGAAACGTCACACTGGGCTGTACTACGCAGGCGAATCTTCGGAGTCCCTGTTATGGCCCCTGGAGACACAAGCAGACATCCATTGAAAAAGGTTGAGGCCTTTATTGAAGGGCTCGGTTTCATGGATGCCTAGGTAGCAGGAATTGCACAATGGGCCCGCCAGTGGCCTCAGTGTCGGAACCTTGGCTTAAGTTGTCCAGGACAAGGCTCGCCTGCACATTTAGTAGTAGTAGTAGTAGTAGTGTATAGAAAACAGAAAACTTTGTAGCCTGCTTCAACTATGCAGTTTCCTGTGCATTCCTGCAGCGTACCATCAATTTTTTGAAAATTTTAGGTCTACTGAAGAAGCCCCTTTCAGTCCTTCGGATGGTGAAGATACTACTTGACCTTTTTGTGTTTAATTTAGTGTAATAAATCAATAAGTTTTATGTGTTGAGTTCCAATTGAAATAAATATTTTTATAACAATGTAAAAAGCCTATTAAAAACAAAAATTTCAAATGCAGTTTAATCAAAACGCTTGAGTGGATTAAAATTTCACCACTAAGGCGACGATATATCTATGGCAATGATTTCTTATATACTGCAGATACAATTTTGAGCCGTTTATTAATAACAATGTTTTTTTCTTATAAATGTATGAACTCACATGTGAGGACCTAAATAAAACTTACTTCGATATGACTCCGCCCTTACCAAAGACCACCAGTAATATACTATTTATTGACAAAGACTACGTGTTGAAAGTACTGTAGTGAATAATAAATATCAATACATGAGGAGATATTTTATTTATAAAAGGAATTCAATGCCTAATCGAATATATTTACAATAGAATTGATATAAACTATATAACTATAACAACAATATATACAACATAGAATGATACAAATATAATTTGGAAAAATATAAATTATTATTAAAATAACTCGAAAAAATGGACGAATGCATAATTGCAATAGTAGAGGTTTTCGTTTTGGAAAAATTCTATAAGCTATTTAAAATTCATTAGCAGTTAGATTCAGTCCTTGTAGTCCTTGGAACACCCAGCTGTTGAACTACTTTTTTCTCTATTTCCTGAAAGCACAAGGAAACATTTATTCAACTTTTTATATTCAATACTTGAAAAAATTATTTTTATCTGTAGCAAATAATAAACGAACGTTTTAGAAATAAACTTCTGGATAGGAGCTCTTTTCTATTCCATCCCTTAATTTTATCATTAGATATGCAGGAACTGTACCCTAGTGATATTCATCAAGATGCAGCTTTTTGATTTGAATATCTATGGTCTCAGAGGTATAAGGTGGCGATATTCATCATTGAGTACCTCGCCACGGTAAATCTCCTCAATTAAGTTCTCTGAAGGTCAGTAGTTCTTGAAATTTTGCGTATATTTAATGATAAAATTAAAATATGGAAATATAAATGAATGTACTATTATCAAGCATAGAACATACACCAAATGAGGCGAAACCATGCATACGGAAAACAGTATCTAATAGTTTGTACATTCACAAATATATGGTACAAAAATGTCTTTATTATGTCGCAATCATAGTTTTTAATACAAGTTGGTCAACAACAAGAGGTTCTGGTAGCAGATTCGTGAATTACCTTAATATCTACTCTAATATATACAGATATGTAAGCATACAAAACGTAAAAAAAGATGTTACAGTCATGCTTGTAGGTAATAAAAGTTTTCAACCACATTATACCAGATATCTATTTGCTGATTTTAAATAAATTTCTGTAAACTATCTAAGAATATTTTGAAATGCTGTTAGTATAATATGATGCAGTTTTAAGTATGTAAGCAGTCAAGCTAAATTGTGAAAACATGTTAACTCTATAACCACAACTTGATATTTCATCTTAAATTTATATTCGTGCTAACTATTGGATGCTTGCACGACTTCCATGTCGTGCGTAGACAGGAAAAGGCTACTTTCTGGACTCGTGATGAAATGTACTATTCCATTCCAAATATATTAGGAACAGAAAAATATTATTACTAAAAAATCGGAACAAAATTATTTGCAGTACCTATCTATCGTATCGTACGTATCTACGATTAGTTCACTAACGATTGAAATAGTTGTTGGTAATTTCGCAACCAGAAAAAAAAGTCTTAAAATGCCACGATGTGAATATTGAAAAATAAGTCCAGGCTGTGGTTCTAGAGTTAAATTGATATCGAAAAGAAAAGTGTAACATACCAAATAGTCTGTTAAAATCATACCCACTTCTCTAAACCATCGTAAATGAGTTGATAAATGAATGAATATGAATGACTTGGAAAATATTGATAATCCAATTTTTGAATTAATTTGAAATGTTAATTTTTTCGAAACGTATTTACCATGCCCATTTTCAACCTCATACCAAGAGAAGCTACATACGTATGTGTTAGTAAGAAATTAGCCGCTTGGAATAGTGACCCATCACCATGGTATTCACTGTAAAAAATCTTACCCTTTGAAGTTCTTTGTTCCTCTGATGCCTAGCAAGTAACTCGATTTCAGACAAGTAAGCTAAACTCTCAGATTTAAAAATTGCTCCTTCTAATTCGGGAGCGAGTTTTGGTATGGCGTTCTGCTTTTTCTTCCGAAGCAGAGAGTTCAGTTTCCAACCAGATTGAACAGGTTTAAATGTTGATAACTTTTCCTTTGGTTCGGCATCGTCCGTTTTATCCGTACTTTTATTTACGTAATCCGTGATTAATGGGGAATGTGGTATGTTTGTATTGTTATAATAGGTTATTATTGATGAGTTATCTGTGGTATCGGTATTAGAGCTAACTTTAATTTTGGTTGTATTAACTGGTTCATCCCCAGTTATTTTGACTAGTGTAACGGATTTGCCTTTGGTGTTATTTGGGGAAGAGTATAATGAAATAACAGTAGTTGATTTAGTATTATGTATGGAATATAATGTAGGTTTAGTGTCTGGACTACCTCCAGATATGCTGGAGGCTGTAGACCAATTCGGTCCATGGGTGGGTGAACTATAACCCGAGGTGCTTTGGGAATCGGGGTAATGAACGATAACTTTAGCACCCTTACCGTTCGCTGACGGCTTGAAGGTATACAATTCAGGTTGGCACTCGGTTAAAGGAGAGGTAATCTCAGCTAGGGATCCTACTGCACTAAGAGTTTTTTCACTGCTTTCACTAGCGTCGCTATTTCTCCATACAGCAAGAGGTCTGGGTTGACCATCTAAAGACTTAGCATCAGAAGGCGTTTCAATAGTATTGGGACTTTCTAAATCTTGAATCAATTGAAGAGCTGCTTCTAATTCTTTGGAGAAATCTGCATCGCTACTCTTACCTTCCGAACGACTACTGCTTTTAGAATTATGTGTCTTGTCGGATGTTGTTGCGCTTTCACTTGTATTGCTTTGTGGTGATGTGACGTTTGGAGACTCTTTTTTTACTATTTTCTTCTGCAACTCCTTCATCAGTGACGCATATTGAACGGTCTCTACTCGAGGACTTGCGGATTCTGGTCTTCGCATGATCACAGCTTGAGGAGCCTGGTAATGTTGATCGTCTTCTTCTTTGTTACTTAAAGCAGTGTTTAGTCTTGAGCGATATATGGTCGGTTCGGTGAGTTTTTCTAAACATTCATATATAAGAGTGTTTTTGTTGTGATTCGAATTTAAACTTAATTGAGATGAACTAGCTGACAAAACTATTGGAGAATGTGAACGGGAAAAACTTTTCATATAACATAGTTTCCTGTCACTGTTGCTTGTGCTGTCATCTGAAGCTTCTTCTATGTGAACTACGGGGTTGTCGATAATATGGCCATTTTCTTTTACCTAAAAATTGAAAAGTAATTAACGTTTCTATTACACAAGTCGGATCAGGTCGTAGAATATACTCCAGATGTCTAAAATTGAGATGTCTAGGATTACATATATCTTTCTTCGCTCCATCCTCTTCATCAATTATATCAATGGTTAAAAGTTCAAAGTAAGTAATGAAAGCAAAAGCATTAATATGCTCTAGTCTAGTGTAACCAATAGCATAAAAGCCGAAAGGATGAGGTGGCGAGGACTTGAAACCTTGACTTGGTTTACCGAGCCAATAAATCAATGTTTTTTTATTCCTTTTCAAAATAATAGACTTACTATGTCGTTTTGCACACTAGTTGCAGTACCATTCGTCGACTTTTGCGGCGTTCCATTTTGAAGTACTTCGAAGTAGGGTCCTTTGCCTGAAATTCCGTTGGAGCAACCAGCGTTGTCAGCGTCAAATACCCAGCTTTGAGCGTAGGCGTCGTATACAGTGTGTGTGCTTGGTTTCGTATTTTTCGGCTGGAAAAACAAAAATATTATTAGTTTTAGTGATATAAATCGAATTTACTTGATGTAGTAGTGCAATACAGATATTTGTTGTAATTTAAAGTATGTCCACAAGTTGAAATTGCTGAATTTTTCTAATTTGCTGTAAAACTGGAGTAAATCAGGATAATATTACACAAAAGATCAGGATTAACAGAGATGTTTCATCAAAAATAGGCATGCGGGATATGATATGAACGAATAAAATGTTCCATTTCTGAATTGTATTTAGATTAAAATATATATTGTAAGCTTTCCTTTAAGAGAGGTACTCTTCAATTTAATAGGATAAATGCCAAAAGCTCCTTGTTTTACTTCATATTCTCAAAAAATATCTTGTTTATGAAACAATTATTGATATACTATGTAAAAGATAACAAATAAGAAAATTTATTTCACATGTTAAATGACAATGACAATTTTAATCATTTGTCACTACTAAATCACTTTTATTCTGGAGTATTATGAATATGCTGCCATAATGATTATAAAAAATAATTAATGTCAAATAAAATCAATTAAACACAATGTTTAATGCATAAAAATGATCAATATCCAATTAGCACCACCGGAAACAAGTGGAAACAATAAAAAGCTCCCACTATCCTAATAGTCCGGGGAAATTAGGACACAAACATCAATTTCGAGATGTCCTAACCGAGCCGCAAGCATTTTCCTAAATACTCGAATAAATTTGGCGTAGAGCAGTCGAAATTGGAGTCTTTCACGCTGATATCTCTTTCATCTTTGCTCTCGCAAAAAAATTGTTGACATTAAAATTGTAAGGAATCTTATAACAAGTACATTTGTTTTTTTCAATACTAAATTTTTCAAAACCTGTTGAAGACTTTGAAATTTTGTTTATTTTTCGGCAAGGGTACTAAAAATCACAAATCAAAGTGATAATATGAGGAAATGTTTCTAAAAAAATTGTTGCCGTTCCTAAGCAGAATCAGGATCATTGGTTAATTTATCGAGGGGAGCAAGGAAAATGTTTGAAGAAGCTATACAGAAAGGGAAGGGTGAAGAATGGAATGTTTATTTTTCCTGCCTCTCTCGTATAGCTTCTCCTTTTTCTTGTCCTTCTCGATAATTTATCCGATGATCCTGGTTCAGTTCTGCTAAGCTAAGCAGAAGGGGTAGGGAAATGGTTATATTTCCTTCCTTCCTTTAGAATTAAATATCTCCAGAAATATTGATGTTAGCGACTTAGTGCTAAGGCCCTTTTTTATAAAAAAAAACGCGAATTTCTTGGAAAAATCAAGTTTAGTGGCTTTGCCGCAATAGGCGCTTTTGAGAAGCGTTCAATTCAGAGAAAGATCTGTATGTGGTCAAAGCGATACCATTAAATGCCGCTGAGCTCTAAAAGTTTAAAGATGAAAAATCAGAGTTTTCGTGTATTTTCAATGGGAAATCTTTACACGTCCTGGTCCAGGACTTGGATATCAATACTTTTAGGGACTTTTTTGGGTATATCCAACAGAATTTCACGATGGTACCAGAAAAAAAACACCCTAATAGGTTCACACGTTTACAAAAAGATGCTAATTATCGTCTTTGCCCGTGAACGTGTCATAGGTTCAATCTACGAACGTGTCAACATAAATTATTTATAGAAGAAAATAAATGTACTCACTTGAAGAATTATTTAAATTTCCAATAGATATAATACGGAGTAAGGGATGCAAAAATCAAAAACAAAATATAAACCGAGCACAAAAGCAACGATATATTTATCGACAAGTTAACAAACGATTGATTAACGTGTGCCACTTCACGCCCGATTACTTAACAAAAAGTTTCATAACGGCCGCTTGTTTGTTTGCTTGTAGCTACTATATCTGAGAAAATGTTCTCGTACAGAGAGAGTATACTTACAGTATAAGAAGGTATCTCTTTACATAGTCTTGTGTAAGGTGTGTATGTACTGCCACTACCGGTGTATGTTATGTCATGCAATTCTGTGTAATTCAGATTGAATAATCCAAAATTATATATTTTTGTTCCGTATTTGATATGATGACTTCAGAGGTGGATTTTCATTTAATGTAGAAAGAGTTTTTTCTATTATTACTATTTCCTCACTAGGAATGAAAAATCCTCTATCCCCTCGATTTTTTGTTTGTGGTCTTTTTTTATTTACGAGAAGGTAATTTAAAATTTTACAGAATAATCTAAATATTTCCTAAAATTTTCATAAATATACCTGAGCAAAAGTTGTTGGTCTTTTATAACCATAAGTTGTACAGAACAATACAAAAAAGTTTGGAAAGGCCAAAAGCGATGTTGCAATATGGAGAAGAAATTTTCAATATTTTGCAAAATTCCCAGTACAAATCTAACTGTTTCATTTTATAAATAACAAAAATGTTTATTGATAATTATAGGACAGAAATCATTACATGCATGACATAATTTTGTATAAATAACATCTACATACCTTTATGTAACTTTATGAATAAAAAAATATATAAGGATGCTGGTGAAGTATTGTCTCTCGGAACGTTGATGAACAACAAATACAATTTTATAAAAAAAACTTTTAAACCTTGAAAACACATATTAAAATTCAATATTATGAACCAGTTGATGTGTTCAAAGTTAGCTGATAATGAGTTGAATTAATGTTAATTTATTAAACATTTACGTGAAAAGTAGCTAACAGAATATTAACAAGGTCATGGAAAAAACTACGCATTTTGGAAAAAACGTAACCATAATATACGAATTTTAATATAATAACAAATTAACTGTTACAACGCTCACTAAATAATAAATAAATAATTCTGTTGTGGCAATTGTTACTTATTGATTTTATTTAATTTGATGATTTATTTTATTTTTTTAAAAGGTTCTTCTGGTAACCTGTATATTGTGTATTGGTATTTATTATTCTAAAAGTAGGTAAAATATTTTTATTTATTAAGTGATAAGCAGTAAATAGTATATAATACAACAACTATTGACCGAGCGGAATGAGATGAGACGCATATAAATGTCTTCACCGCCGTGGTGTACTCAGGTATCATTTTTAGTTATTTCAACTTAAATTTGAATAATTTGAAGAGGAATTTACATGTACATAGTCAACCTTTATTATGAAATTAGATAATTATTAATATCATGGCTCGAATGTTATTATCTTTCAATTCCACTTGTGTTTTGATTGATCAATTTGAACAAAAACTGGTATTGTGACAATTTAATATCTAAATACTGATGTCAGTTAAATTCTAATTATTAATGGTAATTGAAACAAGTCAAATCCCAATATACTACTACTACAAAAAAAACTCAATGCGGATGTAATAATTCCTATAATGCAAATTGTTGACATAAAATGGTTGCGGCAGAGGCTAGAGTAATAGCGAATACATGCGAGTAAAACTATGTAGCGAATCTAATATAGTATAAAAAATAATTTATTAGTTTAAAGGTTAAAAATACTAGTTTTGGTAGCTTGAAATACACAAATTAGATATTATTTAATTTGGTGCATCAGGAAGAAATAATTTTGATAGAAACATATTGATTGAATGGCTTGATTACATTTTATCCACTCCCACTAACCATACTCATATTTCCCGAAATATCTACAGATTGTCAAATTTCTTATATGGTATTTGCTTTGTTTTATGCCAAACTATTTTGTTCAATGTTTGTGGTTAGTGTTTAGTAATGGAGTTTTTAATTGAATTATTATATTGACTACTATTAACCTCAATGTCACAATATAATGTTGATTATTCTGGAGATGTAAAAGATTATTACATTTTTATGTACTTTCTACGTAAATTTAATGAATTTTAGGTAAATAACGTTTCCCAATATTTTGTTAACAAATTTCGTTTTTTAGTTCTCCCAATTATATTTGAGGAATAAAAAAAATTAAAATTTGAAAAATAAACAAATATGTATGACTAATTGTGTATAAAATAAAAATTTTTTAAGTACTACTTGAACACTCGAATTGGCAGACAATTTGTATTCTATCGTGACACATGTTTCATATTTGGGATGTTGTGAAAGCCGACATGTTAGAATGCATGAAAAATTAATTAAAATTCTTATATTGTTATTAAGTATTAACAACTTATTATTATATTATAAATTCTTATTATATTCTAATAAGACAACTTTCAAGGCTATTATCTTTTATTTACTAACAATATGATGTTCAGACGCACATTCTTGTTAATTCTTCAAACGTTGTTGGCATTTTAAAATAAGTCAGCTTTTCGTATGTATAGGCTTCACTGGTCTTCAACCAGTATTCGGATTTGGTATATTAAAAACTGCAGCATGGGTGTGTAGTGCACTATATATTTTTGTGGATTCAATTTAAACATCAGAGGACTAGAGCCACATGCTCCTGATGAAAAAAAATTGCACAAAAATTGAAAAGGCTCAAGTACCAAGGAGTTGAAACCTTGATTTGACGTACAGAACCAATTAATGTATAGGAAAATTCGTCATTAATGATTAATTAATAATACAGAGTGCAGTATTCCATTGGGTAACTTTTAAACGAATGGAGATAGGAAATCGCACTATTTTCAGGTGAACGATATTTTTCATTTTGATAGATGATACAGAGATTGTGTGAATGATCATAAAACTGCCTGCACATTTACCAAGAAGAACCCAACACTCATTGTCTTTCCGGAATAACTGCAGGCTCGTTTCTTGAAATGAGCAGTGGCTACATGGACCAAAATGGAACGCTGATGCGGGGTACTGACTATATAAAGATATAAACTCCTGGGACTATCACTAGCACCCAAGGGAAAGATAAGGCCAGCTATAGTCGGGCCGCTTTAAGTTTACTACTTTCAGATCAGAAAGTAGTAAACTAAACTGCGATAGGGACCAGAATTTTATAAAAACTTGACTATTCTTGATATTCTTGGAAACACTACCGAAACGTTCTAAGTAGATATTGTATTTTTTTCTGTAATTCCTTAGTCAAGTTCAATTCACTTCTCACAAAAATAATATTTAATAAATTGGTTGCAATGGTACTTACTTAGTAACGTCTTTATTACTTGATTCGCATTTTCAACGCTTGATACAATTATTGCTGGATTGAAAATATAGCTCTATTGAATAAGTGCATACTTGTAAGGTCAAGATTTGATTCATAAGACCTTTCTAGCTGGTCGAATACAGGAGATTTAATTTGAATTTTTACACCAGTTGCATTCATTGGTTACATTTGTAGCAATACTAATTTGGAGCTTAGAGCACTAATGGAAAATAAATGTGCCAGATAATGGAATTTAGATAAAATCACACAAAAAGCCGTGAAAGAAGAATTCGACAAAGCTTTAATAATTAGATTAGAGAATGTTAAGTGGACCGTGAAACTTTTAGTTAACGAAACATGAAAATTATCAGGACGTAGAAACACAGAAACAATATGAGCTCCTTAGAAATATGTGAGGGAGAAATGTGGACTGCGAATTAGTGTTGGGGAGACAAATAAGATAATCTTGAGACGAGTTTGGAGAGACTTATGTTTAATTAAAATAATGAATAGGATAAAAGGACATATTCCAAGTCAACAGACAACATTTTAAACATATAGAAGCTCGAAAAATAGAAAAGACTCTTAGCCCGTAGCAAACTTAATGTAGAGTTAATGTAGAGCGAAAAGTAAAGATTTAATCAGAGGTAAATATTTGATCATACCGAAAAAAATCGATTTGTTGATTAAAAGTAATATGCAAAATAACGTTTTAGTACTGCTGAAATTTCCGACGAACAGAACAGCTTATCGCTATAACTTTCTAACCCGAAAGTGGTAAACTAAGAGAGGCGCGACTATATCTACTGTTTTTCTAGCTCCATTTGCACAATATATACGACAACCCTCGTATTAGATCTCAGTAGAAATGTCACAAGTTTTTAACTCTAAGAGTTCATCCATATCTCAAATGTGGTTAGAATCCAAATAAAGGGTTCAATGAAACTCAAAGTCAAACCACAATATATTTTTTTTCAGCCAGGAAAGGGGATAAACTAGAACCCATTGTTAGACCTGAAGTTTGAGAATAATTTAAAAGTTTTGTTTCAATGCAAGACCTAACAAGGAGCAAACATTAAGTATAGTATGAGTTGAAACATTATTATTGAACATTAAATCTCTAACTAAAGATATACATTCATCGGAAGGAATACTTGGGAAGAGGTTTGAAACATCTAAAGAGAACAAAATAGAATTACTAGGTATAGTTAAAATAATACCCTTCTTGGTGTGCGTCATCGATTGTGACGTATATCCGGGTTTTCGGCATGTCGTTTATTTTATTTGCTATTTTGACATATAGCTAACCTTAAATTTGATAAATAAGATCATCAGGATTGTATTTAGCCAAATTCGAAAAGGCTATGCAATTAATAATTACCAGCTTCTTTTTCTAACTGAAAATACTTGAGAACTTTCAAAATACTGATGTTTTTCCGTGTTTTCATGCATATTTTTGTATTATTCATATAAATAAAACAATAAGATTAATATTCACTTTTCATAAATAATAATTGACCGTAAACAACAAAGTACAGACCTGTCAAGAACTGTCAGTGTGACAGTAGAAAAAGACGTAAGACTTATTGCCGATACGAAAGTAACGCCTCGATAGTATTTTAAGTATTTTAAACTCTCGATTGATAGGTTGAGCTTGAGCGTAATCTAAACATCAACCAATCAAATTTTTGTACGTCAAAGATTAGGGTTAACGTTTGTAATACATTTAAACGGTTCATTATTGTGATATTTTGATTAGGATTGATCAAAGACCTGCCTTTTTTTTCATTTCTTCCTACGTAATGTGTTAGAAAGACATTAACAATCGATGACGCACACCAAGAAGGGTATTATTTCAACTATATCTTAAGACCATGTAAATATATTGTAAATATATTGTGGTTTGACTTTGAGTTTCATTGAACCCTTTATTTAGTCACAAGTTTTACTTTATTACAGTTATTATTATTTATTTAAGTAAAAGTCTAACTAAATGTAGGTACCTGTCGATTTTAATAGCGGCTAATTAACTAATTACTAATAATGGCTTGGTTTGTAAATGTAATAGGTATACATAGGTATACATTTCAAGAATATAGCATTGATCTAAATAATACAATTATTCGTAGTAGGCAACGCCGCTACAAGAACTTGGTACTTATCGAAATCGTGTGATATAAAGGACATGTCGAGATTCAACAGTAGAAAGTGAAAGCTAGACACGTGTAAATATATTATAAACAATAAATAAAAGTACTTACCCTAGGTATGATGTACTCGATATCTGAAAGTTGTTCGTGCGATCCTCTAAATTTTTTATTTCTCGGTTTTGACACGAATTGCATTGAACAAAAAGCGAATTGACAGTCGATAAAAGAAACCACCAACACCACTGCGGCTGCCACTCTCGACACGAAACAAGCTGAAAATACAAGATAGAAACAACGAAATTATTCAGTCATAATTATTATTAAAATTGAAAGAGACTGGGATATCTCTGTGTCGGGTATGCAATAAACTAGTGAATCACGACGTTTTACTTGAGTTGAGAAGTTGGCCCGAGGGTCCGTCGGAGCTTTTGCCTTTGTGTGACCTTTATAAATATTTTAAATGTACCTATTCAATAGCCGGTTTTGAAAAGGTTTGGTCCATCTCCGTACAACGAACAAAACAGTGTCGTGTAATGAAGTGGGAAGAAACACGAGGAAATATTATTGTATTTATGGATTTGAATCGTTCGATGTTATTTAGTAATTGTTTAGGTGTGCGTGTGGGACAATGTACTTGGAAATACAGAGCTCTTATTGCACACAAAACAACTGTAGAACCGCCTAACCAAGTTACTGATGGTAAATGTGTAATGTAATTGGTATTTAGTAAATTAAGGTGGGTATTGTCACTTTCTCTTCGGCTACTAGAGGACCCGTAGCAAAAAAAGATCTCTCTAGATTCGCGTAGGATAATTATATTACTACATTTTAAATTTTTAATAGGATCAATCAGCAAATTTGTCGAATCAGGGATCAAGGCTTCATGTTGAAACAGCTCCAAATTTGCTGTTGCAGTCAATAGAGTAGTTATGTTAAAACAGATGGAAATCGAAAAAAAGCTATCTTTTCCCGCATTCTACACTTAACAACACTACAATACGATAGCATTTTAGACAATTTTAAGATGTTGATGAATGGTTTACAATAAATGTAGTGCTAGAGGAAGATGTTGTTCAATTTTAACAAAAAAAACTACTTACCGTATTCAATGAGCAGGTAGTTATTATGAATCCTGAGTATTTTTGACATATTGTTCGTGTAAAACCAGTGCTCAGTCACAACGATATTGACTATAGTCATCGTAAGGATTGAAATGGCTAGATAGAGCAAAAGTTCTTGTCGCCTTGGTGATAGAACTCCTATACAAGCCACAATTCCGCCAGATATTCCAATAATAATATTCTGAAACAAAAATATAAAATGAATAAATTTCCACTCAAGAGTTGTTTTCATAAATTTTTTATTTAAATATACGAGAAACTATCTCACAAGCTCAAAAATATATTGAAAGTTACTCTATACTAATATTTCACGAGTTTAGTTGATCAATAAAAGCATTTCAAACAATCTGTAACAACAATATATCCTATAAACATTTTATTTTCTTTTGTGACACAATTCACTGTATTGATTAGTGTAACTTGTGTTCGGTATAAATATAAACCAGTTCAAACTAAAATGGACTTTTTTTTATTTTTTAAATGCGTATATATGTTTTGTATGTTTTAGGACCTGAGGAGGACAGGATTTATGTGAGTAAAAGAGAGAAATCTATAGAACAACAGATAGACAATGTCATATTCCCCACTCCAGAGAGTGGATCGAGTCTTGAGTTCTCCCTTGGACATATAGCATTTTATGTATAAGTGCTCACTTTTGCTTATATGAGATTTTACATACGGAAGATGAATATTTGTCCAACCTGTGAATTTTTAATTCAAATCTCTTTTAATAGGTACCTACTATTCCTCCGGTCAATAATTAGTACTAGCAAATTATTTGCTGCTAAAACATTAAACATATGTTGTAGAATACATTTGTAATACATTCGTTTTATTTTCGCTTGCTTTCTGTTGAAAGTTGAGCGTTTTTTGTTTTTTTTTTCATCCTGAATATTTGATTCCCCAATCCTTAACAAGTTGTGGCACTTTTTGACGAAAGCCCTTCGCCTACACCCATGTCCCCAGCTGTATTACGCAGGTAGATGATACCAATGCGATTATAAACAGGTATGTGAGCTGACAATGCATTTCTGGCTGCCTAATCATTACACAAATATTTTTAAAGGTTTTTAAAAGGAGATATGACGAAATTTTTTATAGGTATGTTAAGATTATTATATATGAGGTACTTCTATTCGGGATTTGTGTCGTAAGCGTTGAGAAAAAAATAATTTGTTAGATATGAATATTAATGCGTTTTAAAAAACAAATTTGGAACATTGAATAAATAAATCTATTGCTACTCCCTTTTTGCTGTTTGAAAATAAAAAGTAAGGAATAAATTCAATATTTCATAAATCCGTGATTTTAGGTGAAAATCCGGAAGCCCGTTGTAATCAATAAATTTTTTAAGTAGAGAAGTTGGTAAATTGGAACGACTGAACTATCTATTCTTTGAGTCGTTTATTATTTGGAGGTCTATTTATGTACACTTTGCTTTTCAAGTATCACCATAAAAATAAATCGAGAGAAGTTGAATCAGAGGACCTCGGCGGCCACTCAATTGCTCCTCTTCGACCTATCCACTAATTTGAGAAGACTGTCCAAATAGTTTCTCACCCAGACAGCATAGGGCGGTGTCTCACCCTTTCTGCACCAATAAGTAGAAGTAATTTATGTTTTGGAACGACTGGTTCAATTTGGGGAGCAAAAAAGTCTGACGGTTCACAAGACCGATCAGGAGAAATGTAGCTTCATCAGATAAAAGAAATGTAGCTTCATCGGAGGAAAAAACTTTTAAAAACGTCGGTTATCTGTTATTTTTGTCAATTATAATTTCTCAAAATTCAACTGGTTTATCAAAATCTTCTATAAGTTCTTGCTACAAATTTACTTCATATGGATGTCCCTTCTCCTTCATTAGTGTGATAAGAACAGTTTCATTGCCAACCTCATTGTCTAACGCTACTTGTGAACTGGCTAACAAAACTTCTAACTCTTGTTTGCAAATGTTGCTTTTATCTGCTTTCACATGATCTGTCTATCTAAATTTTTCTCAAGTTTGCGTACTGTGGGAGTAGACCTCCACCACCTAAGTATTTAATAGGTGGGTTTCTCTCTAAGTTTTCGCATCTCGCGGCTGTTCTCTCGCTTGTCCAATTGTACATCTTTCTGCGTACGTGTTTCATCTCCACAACCAATTAAAATTTCGATTATCTCCATTTCAGTCAGCTTCATGTTGATGACAGTCAAAAAGTTTTTAATTGCATCTGCTACAATGTCGTTAGCAACTTGACAATAGCAAATAGGTATGTTGAACGTCAATAAAGGAATATTAATGAGCTATATGTTTACATAGGAAAAATTCGGCGACGAACACGTGCTTCAGCTTCTGCAAATGCTTTTGAATAAACTTAACCAGCAGAACGGCAAAACGTCATAGTACGTTGGAAGTGGGAAATATCTGGAAAATTAATCTATAGATATTTGGTTAGAATAGAAGTCCCTTCACAATGATTGGTTGGGTGCAATATTTTACTTGAATCCTCGTAGCGAACAATTGATATTGCAATAAATTGCATTGTCGTCTCAAGATTTTTCCAATCATCAACATGTCCATACATATTAATGTCGTCAACAAGGTAAGAATTTATACTCGAGGCTATCAATCCACGCTTTTGTAAGAATACAGAAATATTGCTATTAGATATGATGCAATTTCTGCATGGAAAAAATATTATAACTACATATATGCGCATCACGAAAATATATTGGTCAATGAAAAAAATCTTTATAGACGTTAAGTTTCATTTCAAGTACAGTCACGAAGCATCAATAAATGAATGTTATTGCAAATTGATTTTGAAATGCCTTATTATAAACTGGATTCAAAAAATACGGCAAACTCAATTCTCAGAACTTTCACCAATAGCGTCGGTAGAAGACCAAAATTCTTCACTTTTCTCAAATCCCACTGATAAAAGATATAACGTTTTGTGATTTAATTACATATACATATTGTTTTTTTTTGAATTGTTAATCAATTTGACAAAAATTTTGGAATTGAAGACAAAACTCCGTTTCATAAGAAGTATCATATTTCGAATACTTATTTACGCATCGGTAGCAGGGACACACCAGCGACAGCAAAACATCTCGATCAGGCAGTCTCGGAACGCTCTTTGGTATATCAGAAACGAAGACATCTACAACGACTTCATACCACAGAAGGTTCTAGTGAAATGGTCGCGACAGGCAGAAAACTATTTGCAGAGCTTAGATCTCATCCGAACACAGAGCTGAGAGACTTGACAAGATATATAACAGAAGACTACAGGAAGCACCAAATACCTAGGAAGCAACTACGACACAACCTTATCAAAAAAACAAAATACAAAACCATGCACACGAGTACGTGTAAGCACGTCACGGCGGGCATCTGCATACTCGTTGGTATACAAAAAAATATTAACAAAAACAGTGTGAGTGAATGTGCAGGAAATGTCCGTAACAAGACAGAAATTGCACACTCGCACATACACCAAAAAAAATTGAAAATAAAAACTAAACTATAAAAAACACCAGATTGGCAACCAGAAAGAACACAGCGAGGAGGAACCCCCCAATACAGAGGCGTTGTAGTTATGTTGAAGAAACTTCGGGGAGTCCAGAGGGGTCAGCTCTAAAAGAAGGCGAAAGACTACTCATGCTAATCTCTGTATTATCAGGGCGGGTGAAAGGGATTTCAAAAGAAGGCAGCGAAAGCACACACAAGGAATGGGATCCAAAACCATTACTAAACTTGAAAATAATGCTTTTCGACGGTAAACCGAAGACTCAAGCAAAAGAAAGAGCTGGGATAGGTGTGTACGAGCTGGGAACTTGGGAAACACCCCAAATATCTTTCAAGCGGAAATTCACGCCTTAGGAAAGTGGGCCCAGTGCAATATTAATAAAGGATATAGAAGGCAAAGGGAGAAACTCATAATGAACTAGGAGAGAACAGCTGTCTCACAGTCTCCTGAATGGACACCTTGAATAGCCTAACATAGTGGAACAAGAAAGATGTAGATTCTGTGGAAAGAAGTAACCTCCATACTTGCAGATTGCGTAACAATTTAGAATTCTAGGGCATAATACCAAGGAGACTACAGGGTAGAGAAAGGACACTCACCTAAGTTTAAGCCTGAGGAGCTGAGGAGACTTTAATCGAAAACTAAGAAGAAAGGGAGCACAATAGTTCATTTGGGTCTCTGTGTAGATCATATTAATATAGGTACATACGGAACAGTCTCTGCAAATTTTGTCCCGGTATTCACCACAAATTAGTTGGCTACACACCCTAATCAGGCTTTATAGTTATTGCAGATATATCAAGAGTGGAGCTAATATCTGTTACAAACGCTTTAGAAATCAAACATTAATACCGACTATATGGTCAAATTTAGAATGATTCAACAAAAACTCCGTCACCTCGATTAAACAAAGTTTGACCAAAAACACCAATGTCTGGGTGGGTAAGTATTAAATAATAATGGCTGTTTCGAAATTAGGCAATCCAATGACCTTTCAAATAAAATTCAATATGGCGACACAGGGCAAACAAATGTGACTTAATACATTGTAGACCGTGGATTTTGGTATACATAAGTGTTTATTTTGGAGAAAGGTGCTTTTATTTGGCTTTGGTGTCTATACTAATAATATACAATAAAAAGTTCAGTTTTATAAAACTTTTAAGCTGGGTATATCAATTTAGGACCAACTTTTGGTTGTGTACCTATATAAGAACATTATTTTTTTGTTAGTGGTTTTTAGACTATCAAGAAATATTATTTAATATTTACGGGTAAGTACACACTAAAACATAAACAATATTATAATGAAAGTGAAACTTTTATGAAATTGCTGGCATTAAAATTTCACTTGCTTGAATTGGAAGATATCACCTGCAGTATTCAACTTTTATGCTTACGGATTTCAGGAGTGAAACACCTACTTCAAAATGCCAACTTGTATTGTAGTCGGTTGTGGGAGCCGTTCAAACCGAGACCAAGTAAGCTTTTTTAAGGTCCCAGCTGTTTTAAAGAACACATTTTTGGTGCTCAAGAATGAATTAAGTAAGAAGCGTAGAGAAATGTGGTTAGCAGCAATCAATAGAGACGATTTAACAGAATCTAAAGTCAAATATCAGGCTGTATATATCAGGCATTTTGTTCAGTTTTGTTCAATAACAATATTTATAAAAACTAAGAAAAGTGATATATTCTAAATAAAAAATACTAATCAAATGAACAATATACCAAACACTAGTGAAATATACTAAATTGAAGCAAAATATACTAATAAATTCGACTAAAAAGTCTTAAGCACTGTTAATGACTGAATAGATAATACAAAACTAACCTATCTCTCTAAATTGTTTGCCCTGCACGGCCATATTAGGTCACGTGATCTGGATTGCCTAATTGCGTGCCGTAAAATTTACGAGTGACCGGTATTATAGGCACAGTATATGAACGAACCAGTATGTTATCTCGTGACGTCACACTGCCGAGCTCCCTGTGACCTACAACGTCGTTCGGATGACTATATCATCCGGCGGCCAGTGCTGTGCTGCGATCCAACCAAAGTGCAAGTGGTGAATTTGAGAATAAAATTATTTATTACAGCTTATATTTTTACGGCTTTTCGGTATTATTTTAATAGTTTATAAGCATTTTTTTGCAATGGATACCATTAAAAAGAAGAAATCGGGTAGTGTGTGTAGTTCGTGGATGTAACAATAAATATTATAATTGTGATGAAAAATTTTACCGTTTTCCAAAGGATTCAGAAAGGTGAGAAACTGTTTGTATTTTCATACGAAATGTATAATACTTTATTATTTGATCTTCATATTACATTTATGAGCCTCAGTTCCATGCATTGATTTAATTTGTTGTTTTTGTTTCAGAGCTGAAGTTTGGCTCGAAGCATGCGATAGGCCTGACTTGATACCAAAAATAGAAACTCTACAATAGTAGTCATCGTTTATGTGGTGCTCATTTTGAACCAGATATGATTATGCAACATCATCAAAGAAGGCTTCTTTTAAAAAAGGCTATTCCAATTCCATACATGCAGCGTATGTGAGACGTATTCACAAGCGTATCAGAATTTAGACGATTCGTCTTTATACAGTTACCTTAGAGCTTATGAAAATACGAATAAGTATACTGTTGGAAACTTGAATATGCCGCATGAAAATTTTGTACAATACATCTCATTATTAGAAACATTATTCCAAATGAATTTTGAGAAAGTTGCTAAGGCATATAATATTGTCGAATCACTTATAAATATTAGTCAAACAACAGAGTTTGTACATCCTTGTGTTGATTTTCCAATAAAATATTTAATAAAACTTTTCTTCACGGTACGACTATATTACACATTAAAATTTGAACACGTTCAAGTCATTTTAAAACTTATGCACCTACGACTATGGTAAAATGAATCGTAAAACGATCCGTTCAAGGTTATCAAAAGCTCTGGCAATTTATGAATGAGATTTATGAGAGATACACTACTGGTTGGTTTATATACTGTGTTATAGGGCTAAATTTATATTTTAAAATTTGGCGAATGCGCAATACGTATGTAAATTGTAATATTTTGGATAAAAATGTTACTTTCTTTCAATTAGACTAATTGTGGATATTCAGTCTCAGAATTGAACAAAGTGTGTCCAAAAACACCAATGTGTGAGTAGTATTCGATTAAATAAGGTAAATTATTAGGTAATACGAGTATGAAGCGTATTACTTTAAGAAATGGCGAAGGTGCTCGGATGACAAATGATTTGAGTTTATTTTGTAGAACATATTTGATGTGACAAATCGTGAATAATAAGTAATGGCCGATGGAATTACAATGTTTTTTTCCCGTAATTTTTTTGGGAATCAAACCTCAATAATGTTTTTATATTTTTTATTTCGACGTTTCGGTAGCGTTCCAGCTACAGTTGTCAAGATTAATTACTTAATTAGTAATTGAAATTTAAGTAACGCCACAAGGAACGTACAGAAGATACAATGTTTTTAGGAAAACGGAAGTATTGGTTGTGTTTAAAATTTCAGAGGAGATGTATTGCCAAGAAAACAAGTTTTTTCTATAATTGATTTTTGAGAAAACTCAAAGTCCTTGACAATAAACAACCACTATGTTAATAATATAGAGATGCTAACTATGAAATATCAAATAAATATATTGAAATCGTTGGAAGATATGTGTTGGAAAATGGGGTGTTGAAGGTAACAAACAGAAATTTATACAAGAAGTGCATAAAGCGGTGAATGGAAAAGTCGACCGTGAGTGAAAAAAATATGTATGTCATGTGACAAGTTTTCAATGATCCTGATTTTCCATTTTGTCCACTCTTTATAATGAATTGTTGGACATTAAACTGCTTTTACAAAGTCAGTATAAATGGCCTCATTTTTTTAATTAAAATGTTTACCTATATTATAAACATAAATAAAATTGTAAATGTCTTTGACCGTATTTTATGATTGATGGGATCAATTACATCAAAAAACCTAGACCACTTACTTATATTACTGTTAAACCTTGACAATTTTCTAAACCGATATAATTTTCCAATTGATTATATATCTAAATGAAAGGTTTTTGCATGTATATTGAGGACACGATTCAATTTCCTGTCGTATCTCAAAAAAATATAATCTTTATATGTAATATTTAATAAGAAAATTGAATTAACTGTTTCGTGAAAGGAATTCATGTGGTCTATAAATTGACAATGATAAACTCGATTTGACCTAAAATATTATTCAACCAATAAATTAAACGAAATTTTTTTCCAATTTGTATTGTAAAATGATAACGTGATTTGTAGGAATCAAATTTGCGCTTAGATTGCTTTAATAATTCCTACAAGATGACTTCTACACTCTAAATAAAATAAAATTTAGTGGCAAGGACACGTTTTCTTCAACACATGGATACATCCCAGTATTTCAGGGGCAGCGTCGCGTGCATCCAATGTAGATAAACACGTATTTTGTATTTTGATGTGCATAGGCATCTGTTTAATCAAATTAAGTGAATTATAACTCACCCATGTCCCATTGGCCAAGACTGCATAGATGTGGATTTCAGGTACCGAAATCAGGAAAAATATTCCTGCCATTAGTTGAGCAGCACCACATACAATGTAAAATGTACTCCATATTACTTGCAGTGCAGTCCACAGGCGTCGACATCCCAGGCACATTACGCCCTGGAACAAAACATACATCAATAATAATGTCTACTTATTTATTGTTTCTACTGATTTAAACATTACGATTGAAATGGACCATTCAACCTTAGAATAAGTTTATATTTGTAGTACGTAAATCAACATTCACTATAATATTTTAATTAAGGGGAAAAAAACTAACTAACAAATCCCAATTTATACGCAGGAAGATGCAGAAATGAAAATAAGTAAAGAAGAAATAGAACAGGTAGGAACAGAATTTAAAAAGCGTCGGGATATGACAAATTCACATCAGAAATGATTGAAAATATTGGAAAAAAAGGAAAAGATATGTTACAAGTTTTCAATACAATTCTAGAAGAAACACTACAAAGAAACTGGCCAAAATTAACAATTCGTACCAATTTTCAGAAAGGCGGTGTGAAAAACTGCAAAATCTACGGTGAAATAACATTAATTAGCACCAGAGTGAATTCAAAAGAGGAAGAAGCACCCAAGACCACATATTTACCAACAAATAGTTGACGGGAAAAGCAGAATAAGAAAAAATGAAACTTCGTGGATCTATAAAAAGCCTTTGCTGCAGTACCTTAAGAAAAAATGTGAGAAATATAGCAGAGGGGATTCAACAAAAAAAATGATGAGAGTAATACAGAATATCTATGAGAAAAATGAGAACGCAATTATAAGAAATAATGTACCTAACAGAAAATTTCACTAAAAAGAGCATCTCCCCTTAGTTATTTATTATTAACATGGATGAGCTCATTAAGAAATGCACAAAACTAAGTAAAAAAGTATGCCTGGGGCATTTGCAACAGTATTTGCAGACGATGTTTTATTAATAGCAGAAAATGGAAAATATAACAAGAGAACATAAATGTGTGGAATGCAGTACCTAATGATAGACCTGGGAATGACAAAAAAGATAGTCATTAGACACGAAAAAAGGAAATAAGTGTAAGAATAGAATGATACAGACAAAATGGAGCAGTATCTTGGAACAATAGAAGAAAACAGAACACATGAAGAAGATATTAATAATAGAATGATGTTATGCCATGATTACCCCAATTTATAAATAAAACAGAAATATCTAAAGAAACGAAATCAATAGTTCTTAAAATAATACATCGACCAATGCTTACTGGATGCGAAACAAAAAAAGTAAAATACAGGTGACGGAAATAAAATATTTATGACTAAGAGGTTCAACAAAAGATGATAGAATGAAAAACATAGATATAAGAGAATACCTATGAATATATAAACAATCTTAGACTTTATAGAAAAAAGATAACATTTATAACGTTTGGATGAACAGTGGAGAGCATGGAAAGCGAAAATTGGAAAAGATAAAAAAAGGGCATACCAAGAAAAACTAGGGATAAGATAAATAATAGCTGGATAAAAGAGGAAGAAACTGGAAAAAGGAACGTACTTATCTCAAAATAGGAAAGAATAGAAAAAAACATCTATACGTATATTGAACAATTATAAGTTTTTAAAACAGTCACGTTTTTAATACAAAACTAAATTCTCTTGGATACGGTTAAACGTTATTTAATTACATAATAAATGTCTCGTATATTTTTGTCCGGAAATAACAAACAATCATAAAATATTACCACGCCTCTGTAATCGGAGAATACCAAAAAAATTACGAGAAAGTAGATCACAGAGAAACTGTAGTCTACAGCAGGTTGTTGTGCACCTGGAGAAGCAGATCTGGTGCACCGAGAGTGGGAAACTTGCGATCGATTTCGTAACACGATGGCCTTGAACTTGGTTTTCTTTCCGTAATTACTCCATTTCTGCTAGACTACTACCAGTGACTATAACAATAATTTTAATTTTATTTTACAGTCACTGCTACTACATGCCTTGATGAATTCTCTTATTTATTTCAAGAATTAAAAGTTTAAATTATGTGTTACGGTTATTGAACAGTTGTGAATGTTAATTGAAATTCTGCAATTAAAATTTAAATCGGTCCTCTTATCAATATTAATCGTTTCATCTTCTTTCAAATTATTTAGATAGCAAACAAAAGTTAACAGTTAGTATGCGTCTATTTGTTTTAAATATATGAATTAAATTGAGAGAACAAGATCTCCAAGATAAATTGAAATAATTGAATGGATGTAAAATGAAACAGGCGAGTCGAACTGCACGCGTACTCTGTAACTTGATAGAAGTAAAAATAGAAAAGAAATAGCAAAGAAAAGAAATTTCTTTCTATCGACAAATGCTACTCTCTATGACTTTTTCCTGTAAACTTCGGGCGAGCTCGGGTAGAAAGAAACGAGTACTATCTAACTTGAAAACATTTTCTGATTTTTATATTCTGTGATGCTTTTGACATTTAGTTGCCAGTAATATCAATTATTATTTCAATTTCTGAGTTTTGTTTCGATGTCTTTCCATCCTGCCATTCTATATAGAATTTTTAATTTTTTACCAATCTAAACCAAGAGGATACATTCGTTTCATTAATAAGTATTATTGAATGATTTGAATGATGTACTTCCTGATCCTGGCTGCGATGGGTAATCACTTGCTATGAATAGTGAGGGTCGTTGGTTCAATTCTTACCAAGATCGTTTTACTTTTTTTTATGTTTTTACTTTTTACACTAATTATATAATAAAATGATAGGTACCTAAGTCAACCAGAAAAGTAGTCTCAAAAAGGCGAAGTAGACAAAAAAATCTATTAGGTACCTAAGTTTATTTAATCATATATTATAGGTACCACCCATTTATTAAAAAAAATACCTATTCATGTTCAATTAAAAATAAACAATATTCATAATTTAATTATAATCAATAGTCAACATAAACAATGACAAAACGGGATAAGTATGTATATAAAAACAGATAGAAAGACCTTTGTAGCCGTTTCTATTTCTATCTGCCGAATATTCACACGGAATTACTCGAAAGTCTCCGAATACACATACAGAGTAACTTTACAAGAAATTTCCTAGCATAGAAAGAAATTTCCTTTCTATTCTGTTACAGAGTTCACGTGCAGGCTCACGAAGGGTTCCGTACTATTATCTATGAAAACATCCAACAGAGATAAATATTTTATAAAAATATTGAGGGGAGCACCCGGGTTTGAATAACAAATATATTCAGTTATTATTAAATGTAAAATCACGTTGTTGTTATGGCGGTTACCAAAATACATAAACTGAAAATCTCTCGGTTCATGAGATACAGCCTGGTGACGTCAAGTCTTAGTAATAGGGTCCCTATTTTACACTTTGGGTACGTAACCCTAAGTATCAGTTAGTTTAATATGTGCGGCTTCATAACAATAAACTGTTTCAGATATTATGGCGCTAAATAATTTATAACAGTTCAATATTGTTGATAAATCAAACATTGCTTGAAAATTTATTGATGAACGATATATTCAATAAGACCGAAAGGATTTAGAATAGCTTCCCAGACTAAATTTTCCTTATACCTGAGGCATGCCACAACATGGTATGATAAAAAAGTATAACTTCGAAGAAATTCGATACGGAATCAAGCAAGAAGAAGGAATGGGATCCAAATACTAGACTTGGAAATAATGCCATTATAAGGTACTCAAAAAAAGTAGAGGTCAGGAACCACACACTCGGAAAAAACCCCAAGTATCTTCCAAACGGGAATTCACGCCAGCTCAATATTGATAAAGGATAATCCTTGAATCACTAAGTTCTTGTGTAATCAGTTCCAAAATCACTAGGCTACGATTATATAATCACCATATTGTGGATTCAAGGAGTCACTGAAATATCCTTTTGGGGCCGGTAACCTCTTCCGGTCTCAGCCCGAATGTAATATTGGGAGAAGTAGACGAAGGGAAATAAGTCAGAGTGTTTTTGAGCCAAATTCCTAAAGAAGAAGCTAAAAAGAATAGATTTCAGATTAGAGGTAAATATACCCAATAACCATTGACCTATTGTTGCGTACCTACCGATGCATGTAGGAGGTAGGTAGTCAAAGAAATGTTAGCGACGAATTTACATGTCATTAGTAGCAACCCTTTTCGAAATGCAGGTAAAGGGATATACCTTGGTGACCAATTTAGATCCGTCCATGATGCTATGAAAAATGAACTTTTTTTGTCAAGATATGAGATAACAATTGATGATTATGTTTACTTTTTTCGCTGATATTCATTTCTAAGAATAATCGTACTACTTCTTTTGATATATGTTATCTCTTAAATTTATACTAAGAGATGGAACTAAAATCGATAAAACAAAACAAAACATTTTTTCTCCGTTAAATTATATCCTACGACTTGTTCACATGTGAACGCTGATCTAACCAATTCAATAGTGTTGAAGAGCGGCACATTTTATGAGAACGATTTGTTATTCGAGCTTGATAGTTTTGTAATGCTCTTAATCCCTTAATCTACACAAGTCTTATGATTTATATGGGCATAACCGACTTCCAATGTGTAATTTAGAACGAGAAAAAATTTAATAAAATGTTAACCGGTAGCTTCGCTTGAACAATTTGCTTCTCGTAAACTATAATTCTCGACTTGTTCATGGTCGCCATCAGTCAGGGTAAAAAATGTACCTATGGAACTTTGATATTTATGAAAACAGAAAAGCTGAATGTATGTAATTTCTTGTCGCCTTAAATTTTGCACGCTCTGTGCATGACGTCACTCGGGAATCAGAAATTGCTGGAAAGAGTTGTGCGTGATTAGTCGTGTGTTTTTTTGGCCGTTGAGCAGATTGCGTTAATAAAGTAATACACACTGTGTATCTATTTTTCTCACTTTAATGCATTATTCCATACGCTTATTTTCAGAATGGGTTTTAAACTCGATTATTTCATAAATCGATCATTTAAAAGCACTGGGCACGATACACGTTGTATAATTAAGTATTGATGTCAGGCAGCGAGGGGTAGATCAAGGACTTTCCCAACCCTCTGAATAACATAACAAAGGCTCAAGTGTTTGTCTTCCTTTGAATTTTTTTACATTCTCTTGTGTTATAATATTCCACAGCTACCTCGGATGGTAGGTAAGTCAGCGCTCTTTTTCCAGGTCAGGACTTAAGCATGAAGATTACCGAATGCCATGTTTAGGAATTAAATAGGCCCAATAACATTAACCATGAGTTCTACTTCTTTGCTCTGGAAGGTATGTATACATTCTATATTTCTATATTACTGGGGGTGAAGTGTGTATGCAAATGTGGAGTAAATGATGAGTACTGTGGCTTACAACATTCTTTACTTTCTGATCATAATATTGATTGGAAAACGAATTTTCACGAAGAAATAATAATTGCTTCCAGTCCCCTTCTGCCAGTTATTATAACATGTTTCTAGGTTACAGTATTTTTTATAGTGAATATGTATTTTGTATCAAATAACCGAACACGCTGAAAGTATTTTGATTGACATTGCGTGCATCTTCATGCAATTTCGTTATTACTTATCATTAATACTAAAAGCTTTTTTCGAGCTTTCAAGGAATCTAGAACATATTACGTTAAAAAACGGATTACAAAAAAGCCATCGGTAAGAAAGAAGATCATTATTTAAGCAATGCTTTTACAAAACCTATTTATATAGTTCGTGCATTCTTTCTCCCTAAAGTAATCACTAATAGTCTTTTTTCAGTATCTAGATCAATTTGAGAACCTGTGCAAACTCGGTATTCAAAATAAATTTTCCAATGTCATAGATGGCTTATCCGCTAAGATATTTTTTAATATTTCTGATGTAATTAACGTTTAATCTTTATCACATCAATGAATCCTTTGAAAATGATCTCTTCCCCAACGGATTGAAAACAGCTACTTAATTGTCCAGAATGTAATGCAGTCTATATTGGTCAAACCATTCGACATTTTAAAATTAGACACAATGAACACTGCAGATTGAAACAACCAGATAAATCACATTACGCAACACATCTACTTAATACCAAACAAGAACTAGATTTCCTCGAAGAATTGGAAATTAGAAGACATTTAAGAAACCCACAATATGAAGTCGTCAATGAAAAGATAAATTTAGGGAGCTCTCCACTATTAAATAATATCAATAGAGTCCACAAAGTAAGGGTCTTCACTCGATTTTATTACATATAAGATTATAAATTAATTAGAATATAATAAACAAAAATTTTAAATAAATCCACTACTGCAAAATAAGATATATGAATCCGTCGACACACTGTATACTTTAAACCTCGCTCTAGGGAAGTATTAAGTTTTGATGTCGAAACATGTATATGTTTACTGGAAGTTTTCAACCACTCTCTATCCAATTTTCAGGATTTGTTTCCCAGAGGATTCTAAGTCTATTTTTACCCAGAAGAAGAAGAAAACTCAACAGCCTCTTTATTGTTGCTTGGCAACAGTATGTCGTAAACATGAATTGGCTCTTTGTTTTACTGATGAGAAACTACTTATGTCCGTTCTCAAATTGGACTTAAAATATTCCCAAAATAATAGCGACAAGACAATCGATTTTGTTTCGAAGCTAGTCTGGAAAGTTTTATATGTATGTATAATGTATATTGTACACCAGTATTTATTCAAGTTTGATACATCTTATTATTCTCACGGTTAATGATCAATATGCAAAATATTAATTCAAAAAGGAAGAACATAGAGTTTTCAGTTTAGTCTTGCACGTAAATACAGTCTTGTTCTTGTTCTTACTAGTGTATGTGAGATCTTGATCTTGCAAACTCGCTGGATCAAGTTTATCAATAACATTAAGACCGCTTTCAGACGAGTCACTTTGTGGCCGACTACTAGTGTCTGAAAAGAATCGCGCGCTAAAAAAAAATTATTTCTTATCTGTGTCTCGTGTGAATGCGTCTATTTATATTAATGTATTTTTAGCCGCGCGATTCTTTTCAGACACTAGTAGAAGACCACAAAGTGTCTCTTCTGAAAGCGCTTTAATTGAAAACAAACATCTACCTTTATCATGATGAACTTATTCATGGAGACTACATAAGGAGATCGAACTCGTACGGAAAAATTGACAAAACCTTTCCCCAAAATTTTCTAAGCAGTTGGTTGTTTCACCGTGGCGTTGCCACTACATATCCGATATGCATGAGAGTGACGACAGATAGACTATACCATTGTCTTTATATTAGACAATGACTATACTGTGCTGGAAAGGTATTTAAACTGTACTGTGGGAATCCTGGGAGATGGAGATCAGGTATATTTTTTTTTATATTTCTGGTTGTTTTAACGACGCGAGGTGACTTTAGTTGATCTCTCTGATCAACGACGCGATGCTTGGTTTAGTGCTCTAAAACGGAGCAATAGTGGTTGGTAGGGGTAGTGCAGCTTATCTAACGCGAAGGCGTAAATTGAATTTAGTTTAGGAGACCAGAGTTGGGAATTATTTTAATATATTTTATAATGAAAACCTGTGCATGAACTAATGTCATTAGTAAGTTGTAAAAAATAGCACTAGGACTAGGAATTTGACAGGGAGAAATTGGGACTGTAACCAAAAAATCCTGGATGTTAGCTGGATGTTTACTTTACAATTGTTATACCAATTATCAGTCATTAGGTCTATTTTGTAATATCCAACTTTGCTTTCAATTATTTGTAAAAAAAATAATTTCTACAAAGGGTATTTCATTTTAAATGGATAACACTGTAGCAAAAATACTGATTGGAAAAGTGCGCTAATAAATATCAAATCAATTTAATAAATTGATCGTAACTTTTTACAAAAGTATTCTACGACTTAATACTGTAATAACGCTAATATCTACAACTGGTTCTGTGAGCAGCAAATAAATAAATAGTAAGTATAAATAAAAGTGTCCCTATTTGCCAACTGCGTGATAAATGGTTGTATTTTAAAAAGAAGTAAATTGCTTTAAAGAAAAACTATAAGTCCGTAGACTCTATAAAATAATCTCGTTTTTCCAAGAATTTCAGTATGTGATTTAATTATATTTTTCAATGGTTTTTATATATAAAATTCTAACGAGAACTCCCTAAGGTCTGACCTCTAGTGCAGATAAAAATGTCACTCATTTTTTTAATAATTGATTTAGTTGAACAATTATAATTAATTGTTTCCACAATCTCTTATTAACTTAATTTGATGAAGATAAATTAGATTCACATAAATCACAATTATCTCAACTGCATTTATACGAATTACAACAGAAATATGAGAATACTGTTTCAGAGAACTTGTCAAATACCTAAATCGATATAGAAACCTACATGACACCTTTTGTTTCCTTATATCATGATATTAGAATGCCTATGTATGTAATTGTTACTTTACAATACATTAAAAGAGTCGAAATTTATTGACAGCCATCGCTATAGCTCTGGCTCAAAATCGTTCTCAACCAGTAAATATGTGTATGTAAGATATACATTTTGTTATAGCAAAGTACCTGTACATCATCATAATGATTATGCTGCTACTTACCATTAGTGGTTGAAGTTTTACAAAAATAGTATATGTTTTAGATCCAACAGGCTTTTTACAAAGTAGACATTATCAGATGATCATTATAATATTAAAACTGTCAATTCTTAGAACTGAAGAATAAATTGGTCTAAAATAAGTTGAATAAAATTGTATATTGGCGTTGACAAGTTAATAAGACCTGTGTTCGGGGGGTTTTCGAGGAGCGGCTGCGGCCTGTCCAAGATTTCGACCCTCCGAGCATTACCTCTCGTTACCGGAGAGAATTGTCTTCGGTATCGGGGGGTAATGGGTTGAGCTACCCATCAGGAGCGTCCCCAGGTTGCGGATAGGGGAAGGCCAAAGACGTCCCGTACGTACGTACGGGAAAGAACTGGTCCGTTGGGAAATAAGGAGGGATGAAGGCTATAAATGCCCAATAATGCCCAATTCCGAATACCCAATCGCTGACAAGCTCGCGACACAAACCGCAAACCGCATGGTAAAGCAACGACCCCCCTGCTAGGGTAAGGCCTGTAGAGGGTATGCCGAGCTATGCGGATCGGGAGGCTTGGCTTAATCGCCCGGCCTACGTGGATGAGGACCACTATAAAAAACCTCCCAAATCCCAAGGTTGAGTAGTCGCCGAAGGGATGGATGGCCGTGGGACAGTCGGTTTCTAGACCACTAACCTCGGGGCAACTGGCGCACCTCGTTGTATATAGCCTTGTACCTGTATAAGGAGCTCTGCAGGTATCGACCTCTTTTCTCCTATACTCGTGGGAACAAGTATGGACCAAGAGAAAAAAAAAACAAAAACCACTAAAGAGCCTACAGAGACTCTTAGTAAAAGGGATTTGGAGGGTATGGAAGCAATGGAGACTACAGAGTCTCCGGCGCAGCCTAATACCTCTGATTCCCTAGAAACAATACCACAGGGAGACGCTAAGGCGAATCCTGTGGATCAACAAAAAGCTTCACGTGGGAAAATTTCAGGTGCCCAGAGAAGGAAGCTCAAAAAAATGAGGGAAAAAGGCATTGACACTAAGACAGTGTTGCTGCCGACTCCCTCAACATCAAAACAGGGTGAACAACAGCAGGCAAAGGGCGTTAAGCGAACTGTGTCGGCTAGGAGTACCCCTGATATGAAAAAAGATAAGAGGGCCAAGTGTTCTGGGGGAAGCAATACTGCTGGTACCATGAAATACAGCGTGGCCCTCAAAGGGATCAAGGCTGCTGTGGTCCCTAAAAACTTCCCGGAGGAAACTGTCTCGGAAGATCAGGTAGGGACTATCAAAGAGTACCTAACCAAAATGATCGACGTGGTGCAAAAGGCGCCAAGGTTTGAAGCCAGTCGATACATGGACAGCTACTATGGGCTGATATGCGCCAATGAAGAGTCCTTCAACATAACGAGGGACTACTTGGCAAGCCAGACAAACTGGTAGCTCATCAAGAGTGATGAACTTCCAAAACAGCAACGAGTCCTTGCCTTACTTCCAGAGACTAAAAAAGAGGATCTGAAAGTGGGGCTAAAAAGACTCGAAAAGCAGAACCCAGGGTTGAGGGTTGATCGGTGGTTGATCCTTGGCTCCAAGTCATCCGATATGGGACTACATGTGAGTCTCCGGATTGACGAGGAGTCAATGAAAGAACTAGTCCGGGCTCAATGGAGACCGTACTACTTATTCCAGCGAGCTAGCTTCAAGATCCTGGAAAATATGACCGAAGAGGAAACAGGGACTGAACAAGAACCTGAACCAACAGCCTCCTAGGACATTCAAGGTGCTGCAAGTCAACCTACAGCACAAAAAGACGGCCACAGCTGTTCTACATCAAAGGGTTGTGGCCGATAACATAGACATCGTTCTAATCCAGGAACCTTGGATAAACAAAGGTAAGATACTAGGGCTTAATATTAGGGAAATGGGACTGATAATGGGAACTAATTGTACTAAAGTAAGAACTTGTATCTGTTACAGATCTAAATACAACTTGATGCCAATCATGGAACTTTGTACGGGTGACATGGTAGCAGCAAAGACTACTCTTGAAAAAGATGGGGAGATAATAGAGACAATAATAGTGTCTCTTTATCTTCCCATTGACTCAGAAGAACCATTACCGGGGGCTAATATGAAGAACCTGATGGATTACGCTAGACGACACAAACTGGATGTTGTTGTAGGAGCTGATACCAACGCACACCATTTTAGTTGGGGCAGCAAGGACAACAACACTAGAGGTAAGAAACTATTTGACTATTTATGTACCACTGAACTTGATGTTGCGAATGTGGGCAATACGCCAACATTTAGAACATTGAGGGGGGAATCATCAATAGATGTAACTCTCTGTACTTTACGAGTCGGGGAGATGATAAGGCATTGGCATGTATCGGATGAACCGTCGCTGTCTGACCATGCCCATATATACTTTGAAATAGATGTAGAAAAAACGGCTATTAGAACATACAGGGATCCTAAGAGTACCGATTGGGTATCATACAAAGAGGACCTGCTTTCTAAAATCCGCACACACCACGGCAGACCTAAAACTGCCGAGGGGATAGAAGGCACAGCTACATGGTTGCAACAGACCATAGTGACCTCCTATCACAATAACTGTCCGATACGGGAAAGTCGCTCTCCCAGACAAGTTATCTGGTGGAATAAAGAGCTGACAAGCCTAAGGAAAGAAACAAGACGTCTTTTTAATAAAGCGAAAAAAACAGGCAACTGGGGAGCATATAGGGCTAAACTAGGTGCGTATAATGAAAAAATAAAAGAAACAAAGAAAAAGTCCTGGAGGGAATTCTGTGAGGACATACAAAGTGTCCCTGACAGGGTCAGAATTAACAGAATTCTCAAGAGGGACACTTCTAATAATGTAAGATCTATCCAGTTGCCGAGTGGAGGGTACACAAAGACTGAGGAGGAAGCTTTAGAGCACCTTCTTGGTGTGCACTTTCCGGGCTCGGCAAGGATAGATTCGAGCGATGATAACAGGCCAGTAGTCAAAACGAGGGCTACCAAAGAGGACTGGAAGATAACAAATGAGATTTTCAGACCACATCTTATTAGATGGGCTGTAGACTCATTTGACCCCTACAAAACCCCAGGACCAGATGGCATATTTCCCAAGCTTCTGCAAGAGGGGATTGACATCATCATGGGTCCTTTAGTTTTGTTATTACGCAGTAGCCATGCTTTAGGGTATATACCAACTGCATGGAGAGAGTCAAGGGTGGTGTTTATTCCCAAACCAGGGAAAGAAACTTACACCCAGGCCAAATCCTACAGACCAATCAGTCTGACATCATTCATGGTGAAAACCATGGAGAAAGTAATACAGATGCATCTGCAAGAAGGAGTGCTTAAGAGCATCCCTCTACACACACTGCAATGGGCTTATCAGGCAGGGAAATCAGGAGAAGCTGCTCTGCATAATTTGGTCTCGAGACTCGAAAGGAGCCTGAACCAAAAAGAATTTGCCCTAGCAGCATTTTTAGACATCGAAGGTGCTTTTGATAACACTTCGATGTCATCAATAAACAACTCCCTCGAAAAGAGAGGGACAAACAACACCACATGCAGATGGATAAGATCCATGCTTGAACATAGGAGAATATCGGCACATATGCATGATACAACGTACACCGTCAGGACAACTAAAGGGTGTCCTCAAGGTGGAGTACTTTCACCACTACTGTGGAATTTAATTGTGGATGACTTGATCTGCACACTAAATGATCAAGGCATATGGACGCAGGGCTTCGCGGATGACCTTGTGATTGTCACACAGGGAAAATTCCCAGAGACGGTCGCAAATGTCTTACAAGAAGCACTGCGAATTGTGGAAGACTGGTGCCTTAAAGAGGACCTAACAGTCAATCCAAAAAAAACCAAACTAGTTGCTTTTACGAATAGAAGGGCTCTTCCAGAGGGCAGGGTACAACTGTTCGGAGAAGCACTCGAAATATCCAAAGAGGTGAAATACCTGGGAGTGACCCTCGACTCTAAATTGAATTGGAGGGCACACCTGGAAAGAACTACTACCAGGGCAACCAGACTATTTTGGCAATGCAGAAGAGTTATGGGAAAAACCTGGGGAATAAGACCTGAGGTGGTACACTGGCTTTACACAACAGTGATTAGGCCTACGGTCACCTATGGAACGGTAGTCTGGTGGAGAAGGACAGAAGTGTCCTCAGTAGAGAACAAATTGGCTACAATCCAAAGACAAGCTCTCCTCGGTATTACCGGGGCAATGAACAGCACGGGCACGTCATCAATGGAAGCCCTTATAGGCCTCCCTCCTCTGGAACTTTTTGTTAGGGCAGAGGCGATGATGGCGATTCTTAGACTGAAATCGGGAGGCATGTGGACCCCGAACAATGTTCGTGGGGGACATACCGATATAACTGGGACAATACTAGACGAACCAAACTTTCAGATGGGTCTGGATAGTATGATACCAGAGAATATATTCACTGAGCGAGTGAATATTATCATTCCATCTAGGCAACAGGTGATGCACTCGGGAAATCCCGGGGATATCAGCTGGTTCACTGATGGATCTAAAACCAACCATGGCACTGGGGCTGGTATAAATGGACCTAGGAAGAAAATGTTCTTCAGCCTTGGTAGATACACGTCTGTATTCCAGGCAGAAACAATTGCTGCTATAGCCTGTATTGATGAAAATATCAAGAGGGGTTATACCGGACAAAGAATAAAAATATTCACTGATAGCCAGGCATTGCTGAAGGCTATCAGCAATCCTACCACGAAATCTAGACTGGTTAAAAACTGCAAAGAGTCCCTTAATAAGCTGGCAAGAGACAACACAGTGTCTCTAGTATGGGTGCCGGGACATGAAGGGACTGCTGGTAATGAATTGGCGGACCAGCTAGCTAAACAAGGCTCTAAAGGAGACTTTATAGGTCCGGAACCGTTCTGTGGAATCACAAAGGATTACATAAGAGGGGAAATCCGGAACTGGCTAGACAAAGAACACCAAATTAAATGGAGGTTGACAGAAGGTCATCTTCACACAAAAAGTCTACTGAAAAAGGTAAACAAAGAACTCTCAACCAGTTTATTGAAACTGAGCAAGAGACACTTGAAGACAGTAACCGACCTGGTTACTGGACATTGCACTCTAAGGAAACATTTGTACAGAATGGGAATAGTCAGTGAACCTTTCTGTAGGAAGTGCGAACTAAGGGATGAAACACCTATTCATATATTCTGCTCATGTAAGAACTTAGAAGGACTCAGACAGAAGCATTTTGGAAAGGAAACTATACAACCATCAGAACTACTTAAAATCCCCCCAAATAAGCTAGTGGCCTATATAGAGGACACGAAACTTTTGGAGTGGAAGTAGATAACATTGGGAATGGTACAATGACTTAGGTCAAGTGCCCGGGCTGTTGAGCACAACCCAAACGTTTGAATGAATGAATGAAAGTTAATAAGAGTAAGATCGCAAAGGTGGTTAAATAAACCATCAAATAAAATAGGCTTCATTGAATGTTGAGTAGTGGAAACGTATATTTAAATTCTGTATCCAACATAATAACAGGTCAAGTATGTATAGTTGATATACAGCAATCAAAAGCAAAAAAGAATGTCTGATTCATCTGACAATAGGCCATACCACAAAAGTTATTTACAAAAGTCTGGGTTTACGCTTGATTGTCGTCTATATACTTTTTTGCAATTCTCTGAAATGTAATATAATCACCAATTTAGAAAGCGGTTTGACTGTTGGTTTTTCATGAATATAAGATACCTGCAATGATATAATTCATTGATCTAAGTAGAGCCCACGGTTCAGTTAAAAGAAGCAAATTGATAAAAGTTTTAGTAAAGCTGGAAGTGCCTTCAACGTTAATAATGATCATGAAGAAAATAATAAAGAATGTGCGCAAATATCAAATGATTTCATTACTAGGATTGTGTTGTATCCTGATTTTGTAGGTTTTCCCTAAAAAGAAACACTACAATCACCCAGTATGTTAAGAAAATCCACCCCACTGTACCCAATGTCAAAAGTTATAAAATCCATGAAGCATATAATAACATAATGCTCACAACTGTTCCCTTCACGCCATCAACATGGACATATGGAGTTCCTGACAACGTACAGAAAGCTCTTACGAAAAATCTCTTCAAAACTCAAAAAAGCATAAGCATTTATAAACTACACTCACCTATTATTCCATTTTGTAACTACCAGAAACCCAAGTGGTTTTTGAAAATAAAAATAATATGTGGTCGTATCCTTTAATAATTTGACCTATAATTATATTTTAATGATTTCAGCAAACTTATTATATTGTCGTAAAGTAGGTACAGATTAAATAAAAGAGAAAATTCAAATTTATCAACACGTTCAGTTCATTGCTATCAAGAAAATACCGCTGTGTATTGATTTATTTCTAATTAATAAATTCCTCGAGTAGTGAAACTATACGTCAGATATGCGTAAAATTTTATAAACTGCGGATAAATTCGATCTGACAGTAATGATATAAATATCAATAAATTGATTGTTAATTGTATACGCCTGCTAAGTCAGTACACTGCAAAAAATTATCGCTTAAACGCCGACAGAAAATTAGCATTTTATGAGAGATAAAAGGAAACTTCAATATAAATGAATAGAAGCATAAAACTTAATCTCGAAAAAAAGTTGAAAGTAAGGGCTGCTAATTCAACCCCCGTATAATATAACAGGAATATTGAAAAAAATACCCATTGTTAATCCTTCGCGATTGAATGAGAATTACAGAATTTCAAGTTTCTAGCTCCACTGAAATTTTGGAAAAAAAAATAAAACTCAATTTTAGTCACCATCTTTTAAGGGTGATATCTCGGAAAGGGGTGGGCTAAGGAAATTTTTTTATGGGAATGTCCCATCTTTATTTCATACGAGCAATCACCTCCTGAATTTTGTCGCATGAATTTAGAAACACCCTGTATATTGGGGTGACATTCACTGAGACCAGAAAAAAATTAGGATATCTGTTTTTAGATTAATACCCTCCTTCTATTTAGCAGTCTCCTAGGTGTCTTCTTGCCGTTACTTTCCATCCCCAACCCTGACCTATATATACCTGAAAACATCGATTTTTGTTTAACTCTCTTGCAATTTTTAGAGTGTAGGATGGATGCGATAAAGGCCGTTGCATTTCAGTAATAAACAATTTGCGAGTTATTACAGTATGCCGTTATTGGAATAATTTTCTTAATGGAACATTAATCAATAGGAAAAATCAATGAAAAATTTATTAGCTAAGACTTAACGTCGTTGTATTTCATTATATTTGTAGGAAAATGTAAAACACAAAAAATAGTTAACTGTAGTCTGATTTAATACCAGGAGTTATTCGCAAAGTCTTGTTTATGCTACTATACAGCTCGGTTTTAAAAATAATACGATCTGACTCATCTTGCTATAATAAAAAATGTAGAGGATGGCAAAGCTGTAATATAAAATGGTTATTTATACTATAAGGGATGTAAGTAACATTAACTAGTCGAAAACGATTTTGCACCCGAGCGATAGCTGGCAATAAAGCTCGATACATTCGTAAAGTATATAAGATTTTTTCTCCTCCCCGCAAAATTTATCCTCGGATTTTCCAGTTTTTTAGTTAGAAACTTTGGATAATGCAACTTCACCCTTGTATGAATCCGTCTTGTTTCATCCCTTACCACACATTATACTATTCCACTTTTCGCGAATTGTAGCATTCTATTTTCTTATTGTACTTTGATAAACCTTTTCACTTTTCCACCAAGAACCCTTTTCCCGTCTTCAAAACTAACTTTAATTTTGTTTTTATCAGAAAGAAGTCTATTTTTAACATTATTATTGCCATCACTCAGCGGTAACATCAAACGCTGTAATTGCCCCATCGCGTATACATTTTTAACAAGTTCGTAGCGATAACAACATTAAAACTACAAATGCCGTCATTACTGTTGTCTCGACCTTAACATCTTGCATAACAATTAAACCATCAGAACCAATGTAACTTGAAAATAACTACTAAATACAGTATACGGGAATTGGAAAAAAACCACCTTACATTTACGTGTTGCTAGTGCTTGATTATAGTGATTATTCATTATGCAACCAGTGGCGGATATAATGTATTTATTTGGGGTGACATTCACTGAGACCTAAAAGATCTATTGTGCCCCCTTACTTCTAGTAGCTCCTTTAGTCCTATTTCCGGAGGAATTTAAGGATATCTGCAGGTTTCAGCTCAGGTAAATGTTCCTCTTCTATCCAGTAATCTCCCAGGTTCTGGGCTCTAGGATTCTGAAGTGCTGTGCATTTAGAAAGTATGTGGATAGAGGTTTCTTTTTCCATGCTACAAAATCTACATTCTTCTTCCTCCACTATTTTGAGCCTCTTCAGGCGGCAATGTCCCGTTAGGATCCCTGTTAAAACTCTTAGCGCAGTTTTACTTGCTTTTAAGTCTGGCAATGGTGTTGGGATCCCATTCCTTTTTGGTACTTGATGAATTCAGTTTTTTTGAGAAATCATTATGACTTACTGTAAGAATTTTAAGTGAACATTTTCATCTGATGACTATTAAAATTAGCTACTCATTCTACTGAAATCCATTAATCAAT
Source organism: Galerucella tenella (assembly GCA_910591685.1). Lineage (NCBI taxonomy): Eukaryota > Metazoa > Arthropoda > Insecta > Coleoptera > Chrysomelidae > Galerucella > Galerucella tenella. The sequence continues at coordinate 49,613 of CAJUYH010001133.1, forward strand.
TCAATAATGGAACAATCATCGACTCATCACCTATAATTTTAAGAAATCGCTGTACAATATTATATGATATTTAGCAATATGTTGACGATCCAGCAGCTGAAGAATTTTAAGCATGCCTGCTTGCTTTATTATTCTTATTTTTCCGGTAATCATATCTTTGAATTCCGCAATATTGGCAAGTTTTGTGATATAAATAGTGTTTTTCAAGTTTAATAGTTTAATGATTCATATTGGCTGATCGCTGTGTCCATTCCATAAAACCACGTCTTCCAATCTGTCATCTGTTATCTAACGTTTTTTTCGTTTTAAATGTCCATAACAATTTACCTATTGCTTGGGCTATTTTGGGATTTTTAAGTTCTATTCCAGAGATAAACATATACCATGTGTCTTTTATAGCTGAAAGGTACTAGCGGAGTTAATAATATACAGGCTGGACTGTATTTGCAGTTATTTGTGCTTAATATCATTACGATTTATGCCGCAAATATGTTGTGGAGTGTAGGATTATAATTACATTCATTTAATGTAGTCAAAGCTATTCTAATCATTGACTCTTGTTTACTTCTTTGATGGAAGTGAATTAAAATTGCATTTGAATATCCGCTACATACAGGTGAAGCGTGATAAAAATCAAAAGCGACAATGAACTTTTTTCTTCCAATATCAATTCGCCAAGAACTTTATATCAATATTAGATTTATAAAACATTAGGTAATATCACATTAACCATGCATGGAGCATGTGGTTATATGGCAATATTTTTAATGACTATAATCTTCACGAAGCATCTTACGCACAACGTTCGATGATAAAATAAAAAGAAATGGAATCTACAGTTTTAGTATAACTCTAAAACCACATCTGAAAGATGTAAGCAAATCAAATATCAAATTTAAACAATTAACGTATTTCAAGGTTGTGGTAGCCCTTCACGGAGATGTATAGTACGATTAGCTTTAAGTTTTATTTTCGAATGCCAATACTATCTTGTAGGCTAATATCATTGACGGTTACAAATTATTGTTTCTAAAGGTAATTGTTGATCTTTTTTGTAATATGTTTCTTAATACGAAGTACGGTTTAGTTATCAATATACAGATGTGCATTTTGGAGTGTTGTTGGGGTTAATATTTAACGTTATTGAAGATTTCCTTCCACCAAAAAAGAGCTGAATTAGAAGAAGCTTTCTGAAAGTGCAAAAATTGTATTTCTTCTGCTTCACTTATGGCCCACCCTCGTATCGGATGGGCAATTTGACTAATTACGTTGGCACTTACCGCAGAAGTTTACATTGTTTAACATAATGTATGTCCGGTTTTGTCTTCTTCACATTGTTTACAAATGTCAAGGTTGATGTGTACCGTGATACAATATTTGTATTTCGACAAAATTGATATTATGTTGTTCTTGTCTACGAAGAAACATTTTATGGTACTATTTGAGGATACATATTTTTTCTACGTACATATTACATACTATTTGGATGCTAAGTAAATATATCATAATAGCTCCTGACATGTGATGACTAGCAAGTGATAATAGTTATTTATGTACCAAGGCAGTAAAGTGATTCTTTATTGGACGAGTCTAAAATTATGAGATGAGCGAAACGAGGCGAATAACAGGCGAGTCCGATAAAGACACTTCACTGACGTGGTGCATACAAAATTTTATCGCCAACTGCTCAGAATTCAGAATATGAAAAACTGAGGTATATTTTATAGCATTTTATTATGACAAAGTAAACAGCACATATAGAACAAATCTACTTATTATTTGTTATATTTAAATTTAAGGTACACCCTGAAGCATTATAAAAGTTAATTCCTGGAGTCAAAGGAGTTCCAACAATAATTTGTTATAAATAAATCGCAAGAAAACTATTATGGAGCCGTATAGGGAGAAGCGTGACACTGACAGATGATGATTTTCGAGTAATGTCAAAGTCAAAATACTTTACCAGACGCATATGTCACTTTACCAGACGCATATGTAAACTGTTTGTTTACTTCCGGAAATCAATCTGATAATTGACGGTTTTACTGACGGTTGGCGATAAAAAAAGTACGCTACAGTTCTATAAAAACGTGTAATGTGTCATGTAAGCCTTGTAAGTCAGTATCCATGAAAACGAACTAATAAATGTTATTTTGACAGATCTAAATCAATAATCTGACAGTGTAAGTATAGTGAATTCAAATACAAAAAATAAAATGAGTTAATCGAATAGTGAAGATGAATTTAGTAGACTTCGTTTCACATAAGAAAAAGTACCGTGAAGTTTGCTAACTGTCTTGCGCAGAAATCAAAATCGGTCTTGTTTATCTATATCGCCTCGTAACGACCGTGTCATGCCATAGGCATTTTATGCAGAGGTTGTGTTTGAAGCAATCATTTATTGTCGAATATTTTAATATCTCGATTTCTTTATTTAAACTATACAAACGATAAATACATTTTCAATATCTTCTGTAAGTTCGTTGTGGCATTACTTATTCTTTTTTCTCTTATTTTTTGTGAATCAAACCACAATAATGTTTTTTATTTTTTATTTCGACGTTTCGGTAGCGTTCCAGCTACCGTTGTCAAGAGTAACTAGTAATAAAATTAATAAAATAATTTTTGGTCCCTATCTGACACAACGAAAAAATATGAAAATATGAACGCTACCGAAACGTCGAAATAAAAAAAAATAGTACATTGTTTACCGGGTAGGAAAAGCTTAACATTCC
>CAJUYH010001133.1:52447-75490 GCA_910591685.1 Galerucella tenella
AAATTGATCTTAAAAATGTATTCAGCAATGACTTGATGTTTTCAAAAAATAAATTAATTCCTTATAAGCATTGTGTTTTCAATCATTTATGTAGAACACTAACAACTGTACGGAAATGACATTTCCTTACAGTAAGGAAGTCCTGACTTTTTCTAGCGATTTGCGGAAAAAAACATTATTGTGGTTTGATTCCCAAAAGAATAAGAGAAAAAAGAACATTTTCAATAATCTAATTTTGTGTAAGCCTACAAAATGTGGAAACGTTACGCTACTGATTTGAAGTCCAATGTCAATTTTACAATATGGCGCTGGTTTTGACAAGCTCGCGATTACGACAACAACTTCACGTGGTTTCTTGTTATGTGAAACGGAGTGATATTTCTTTATAGTTGTTTATACTATGCATATTCGTACTTTTCTCTTGATTTCTTTGGCAATAATCCTAATGAAGCAGTATCCACTGCCTAAACCACATCTGGAGAAGTCAAAGAAATGGAAAATTCATCACCACTTATCATTTTTCATTCGACAACACCAGTAGTTAAATTTATATGCGTCAAGTTTGACAATTCAACCTTGATACGTTTCCATAGTCTTGGCTTCCGCGATCTTCACTGTCATCCAGGAATGTAAGGCTTTTCCTACTCGGTAAATAATGTAACAATATTAAAAGCGTTTTTCCTTCAAGCAGCTGCTACAATATTCCTATCTTGATATATAACAACATTCCAATAGCCATGACTATCACTTTTTCATCTCGTTTTCCACATAGAATGCATGACTCCCTATGTGTATTTTAAGTTTTCTATTTCTATGAAATTTTCTATAAATTCTTTGGAATTTATAACGAGAGATATTCTTCGTTGCTCTTACTTTTACCGAATATAGATCACTAACGGACTTCCAAGAGTAGTACATTTCCAACTGTAATTTATTTTGAATTTTATTCTTTGTTTTATCATTTTAAATCGCAAGCTGGCCTTATTCTCAAGGATGTTCGATATATTAAAGCTGTTATTGTTTTTGCATAACTGTTATACCGAGTGTATGCCCATGCAACTTTTAATTGAGTGGGAGGGTTTCGTACAAATTTTAGTTTTATTGAATTTTTCCACATATAAAGAGAGTCGGATGCAGGAACTATACTAGTTGAATTAGGAATTATAAACTTACATTTTATTGGTACCTGGTAGAGCTATTTAAAATGCCAGTTAGTCCATTTAACTTTCTATCGAGAACAGTGAGTTTCAATTGAAAAACTGACTCATTGGTAACTTCCAACGTGGCAAAGAACCTCGCGATTTAATTTTGTTGCTCGGTCAATAATAATAGTCTTCACCATCTTGGTGCATATACTATTTATATGGTTATGTTTAGGTTATTTTAGGTTATTTTTCCAAATAAACTGATAAAAGTAGCTTATCCAATCTTCAAAGGCAAACATGGGAAAAATAACAAAACAATAAAATTATTTCCCTAACCTTGACAACTACTTAACCACAATCTACAAAAATAACACAAATATTTCTTTCATAAATACCAAACATCCTTTTCCCATGAAATAGGAAGTATTTTAAACTTTAATCCAAGTAACGAACAATCATGCAAAAAATCAAGAACATGTCTGAATCTAAACGTTGTAAAAAATATTTACGTAAGGCATGAAATACACAGGATTTTCAGTGATGATTCCATGAAGGTCAATTTTTTTGGCAGAATAGTTTTATACAAAAAGTGTCTTGATAAGTTTATGATTTTCTTAGAAAAACGTTTAGCATGACATTATCTGATGGGAAAGATCAACATACTTACAACCTTGTGTTTATTTCTTTAACTACTACTTTATATGAATACAAATTATTGTTTTGCGTAAATAAGTGCTATACAGGGTACAGTTAGAGATATCTTGAAAACAGGGTTACAGAGGAATTGCAGCCAAATAAAAAGAAGAAATGAGAAAAATTTATAGATTAAGTTTCTGTATGTTGCTTGTGGTGTATTCTTTTTGTTATATTTATTGGGAAACTACACACTTCACTTCTTTTAATTGTGCGTGTATCACGTCTATTATATTGAACAAATTAATAATTAGTATACTTTCATCCTATTTAGATGCCCTTTATTATTATTAATCGTATCGATAGCTTTCTATGAACAAGAAATTATAGAAAGCGAAATTTTCTCCAAAGTAAATATTAAAAATTGGACCGAATCACATTTGTTTAAATTTACCGGTCAGTTAAACTAATAATACTGTATTTAATAACAGTCTATTTAAATAATTGACTACATTGCGAAAAACCAACAATAATAACATCGTAACGATACATTAAATTCTCCGGGTAATTTGAGTTTTATTTGAATAAAAATTAATGTTCCTGGACCCTGAATATAGAAGTTTGAATAAAAATTAATGTTCCTGGACCCTGAATATAGAAGTGGAGACATGAAGGAAATAATATAACATCTATTGAAAGTAATACAGTGCGTCCATAAAGTAACGCATAAATTCATTATTAGCTAAATAAACAATAATATTAAAAATTCCCGAAACAGGTCAATTTTTGATTTTAATTTACTGTTTTTTCAAATTATAATGTTATTTACAGGGTGAACCATCTTCGTGTGATGACGTCATCGCCATTTTTTTAAGTGGAACACCCCAATTTTTCTTCGATTTCCGGATATCCCTTGATGAGTTGATTCCAAAAATGTATAACACTTTCTTTCAAATTGGTACAGGGTGGAGGAAAATAAAAAAAATTAAATTACCTACAAAATAAGAAATAAAAGAATAAACGTAATAAACACATTAAATGAAATTACGTATTTACTTACTACTACTTTAAACACCCCGTATAATTTTTAACATTGTATTTAACAGCTTAGTGATCCAAGCCCCTCGACTAAAATTTTTATTGTTTGAAATTTTTTTCTGTCATTTTTTATCATTTGCCGGTAAAAACTGTCAACAACGTTAAAGTACATTTCTGTTATTGTTAACTCTGTAAACAAGGTACGTTTATGTAAAAACTATCTACAAAAAAATTTATCATATCATAATTTTGCAGCTTCTTTAACAAAATGCGGTTAACCGAAAGTGAGAGGATTGAAATATTAATGATGATTGGTATTGGCGACAGGATGCGGAGTCAACAAGAGGTATGCAGATTATTTCATGAGATGCACCCAGATCGTGATCCCATTTCACAATCTACTGTAAGCAGAATAGAGCAAAAATACAGAGAATTAGGACATGTGAGGGATGCACCAAAGCCCGGTAGAACAAAAATTAATGAAAATATTCAAGAAGACATAATTTTGTCGGCAATAGAAAATCCACACTGCACAGTGCGAGGATTATCTAGGTATTTAGGTATTGGAAAGTCTTCAGTAGCAAACATTTTTAAAAAGGTAAAATACCATCCTTATAAAGTACGACTTATCCATGAATTTTCTGAAGACGATTTTGACCGAAGAACTGAATTCTGCGAGTATATGATGAACCAAAATAATTTCACTGACAACGTTTTATTTTCGGACGAGGCAACGTTTTATTTGAACGGGCATGTTAATAGGCAAAACACCCGTTATTGGTCTGATGAAAATGCACACTGGATACAAGAATGCCATACGCAAAGACCACAAAAAATCAACGTATGGGCTGGTATTGTGAGAAATACAATTATTGGTCCATATTTTTTTGACGAAAATTTAACAGGAGCATTGTATCTGGATTTCCTACAAAATACAATGATTCCTGATCTGATCCAGCTTTTTCCTGATATTCAAATACCCAACAATCTAGACCGTGGAATCTGGTTTCAACAGGATGGTGCACCGCCACATTTCGCTGTAACTGTGCGCGAGTTTTTAAACAGGACCTTTCCACAACGGTGGATAGGAAGAAGGGGAACAGTGGAATGGCCCGCTAGATCCCCTGATCTTACCCCATTAGACTTCTTTTTATGGGGTTATTTAAAATCTAAAGTTTATACTAACAGACCTGACAATATCCGTGATCTAAAAGACCGAATCAGGCAAGAAATGCAGAACATCACCCGCTATGCTACAAAATGTTTAAGAAGAATGTAATGTCCGTTTCTGTCATTGTCTAGCAGTCAATGGAGAACAATTTGAACATTTATTGTAAATTTTCTTTTGTTTCTTTTTGGTAGTAAATCACAGTAATTTCATAATTATGTAATTACAATTTTTGTATTTTTTTCCACCCTGTACCAATTTGAAACAAAGTGTTATACATTTTTGGAATCAGCTCATCAAGGGAAATCCGGAAATCGAAAAAAAATTAGGGTGTTCCACTTAAAAAAAATGGCGATGACGTCATCACACGAAGATGGTTCACCCTGTAAATAACATTATAATTTGAAAAAACAGTAAATTAAAATCAAAAATTGACCTGTTTCGGGAATTTTTAATATTATTGTTTATTTAGCTAATAATGAATTTATGCGTTACTTTATGGACGCACTGTAGTATAATACTATTATAACTCCTTTAAACAACTACTTCTCTGGCTATATGCCACGAGGGACATTGGAATACACTTCAAAGTTAAACGGGGGCATTTTAGTTTGCAATATGAATAAAGTAGATAACTCCACTTACCCGTCAGGTTTTTTGTCAAATAGAATTCTAGTTTGTGGTTAGATGTGGAGATGTCACTGTTATCGCATAGTTAACGTTTTCTTTACGGATATTGATGTATTTGTACGATATCAATGATTTCTTCAGTCCAGAACTATGCTCTCAGAGCTTCTGGACGAAGGTAAAATGGTTCTCCAACCATCAAAAAATGTTGACATTTTTGTACTATTTTCAAGTGCAAAAGCAATCAATTCCCTTACCGTACAAAAATTTGCTCGTTGCTTAGCAACACTTTTAATCCTAGGATTAAAAACGCTACTTTCAATCCTAGGACTAAAAGTAATTGCATTTGAGCTCTCTAATTGAAATTTGAAGAAAAAAACATGGTCTCTTAGAAACTTAGTAAAACAAACTAATTGGGCAATATATCCGCAGGTATATTTTCATCGTGCTCGGGATTCATTTTGAAAGCAGTGTAAAAACTACTACAAAAATTATAAGATTAGTACGTCTACTGACGTCTACTTGACAATCAATATTTACCAACAATACCAGATATCCATGACTACCGACTTGCTATCGCTGTTATAATTAATAGGTGTTCAAATTTATCACCAAATTATCAACGATTTTTTAATAAAACTAAATTTATTTTAATTTTGACTTTGTTTGGAGAAAAAATAGTATACCTATATCATACGGACTAAAAGTGCCTATTTTAACTCGCAATTTTGCATTCCCTCGTAAAAAAATATGCACTTTTAATCCTTATAATATAATATACCTACTATTCTTTCCAACTATTGTTGCTTTATTTGATACTCAAATGAAGCAAAAGTTGACGATTCCATTTTAAAACTAAATTAAAAGTTTTCAAGTAGGTAATCAATTTGATATTTATAGAAATGATGCACAAGTATAAATAATCCAGTTGAATCTTTTAATTGTAGTCAACACAACATGGCTAGTCTAAATTTTGTTAGTACCTTGACTTATTTTCCTCTTAATAATGATAGAGAAGAATGAAAAGAATTTAATTGGGGATATAGCAGTTATAACGCGTATGACATGACAAAAGTACCACTTTATGAATAAATTATTATGGTTCTAGTTTATAGTAATCCCACTTTTTTACACCTTATTTGTTGTTGTTTTTCGCATCCTTTTTACAAAAATAAGAAGCTGAGCTTCCCTCCTTGTTATCGTGATCTATTTATACAGTCTTTTTTTAAATAATTTCAAAATTGAGTCAACATTTTCTCCCTAATGCTTCAAAGGTGGTCTTGGTGGGGTTAACACTTAGTTCCATCGATTAACTCCAATCTTTTCTTATGGGTGTTCTCGAATCTGTAATAACGACTATACAATAAGTATAATCTTGACAAAATATTCCTAAATCCGTCACACCGCACAGAAGTTTATCTACTGAATCCACGTAAATGTAGATGCAACTCAACCTCCTGGGCATCATGTAATATCTTTTTAAATATTCTTGAATATATAATCGTAAAATTTTTGTAAATAATATAGTTTAGTTATTTTAGTTTGAGCAGTTTATTTTGTCAATTACTATCTTTGTCTTACAGTAGAAACCGTGAACATTAACGTTTATGTGACTTAATCCTTAATATTATCCAACATATAATGTTGATGGTTTTTTTCTGGAAACACACTTAATAACATTCAATAGCATTTGTCTTTGGTACAAATTTATAATAATAAGAATGACCCAAAAGTCTTATAGAGTTTTCAGGTAATTATTTATTATTCGTCTACAAAATAAATACGACCCTGTCCTGTTACGGCTAATACTTTTATGGCTTTATTGCATGTCACTATCCCATCTCAGGTCAGGTCAGTTTCTTAGATCGTGAAAAGAACTATACCATTACCAATAAAGATCATGCAATATGTGACATCAAACAAGGAAGAAATTGGCTTTGTCGAAAAGAAAGTTTTAAATAACCGGAAAATTATCAAGTGATATAACAATAATGATAAAAAATGTTTATTGCAACAGATCATTGCATCGACAAGTTCAAACATTACGTTCAATATCTATTCGGTGATGCTACTCTGTAATGTTGGCGGTTTAATTAATCTTAATGCCAGCCGGAGCTAAAATTAAAATAAAACCCTACACAAGATGTACCGAAACTTGAACTTTTTTGCATAATTACAAAGCAAATCTACAAAAAAATACGTAAACTAAAAAGCACGGTTTTAATGTCGCTGCGGCACTGCAAATTAATAGCCTACCATTATTTCTGCTCCAGTTTTTGTTATGTCATTTATTAATACAACTTTAGATTACAACAAAAAATACATGCGTCGTATAAAATTGCAGCAATTCTGCCTAATTAGGTTTGATACAATTATCGGTGGCGACTTGAAGACGTCGGTTATGGTAAATTCTTATAAATAATTATATTTATAGTAAATGAAAAATAGTTTTTATTTAAATAATTATCTATAGCAAAATCTGTAATAGTTTCGGATAATATGTCTGTAATTTGATATATCTTTATAAATATAGATTATTAACAAAACTACTACACCGTAAGAGCAACCGTAATAGTAATAACAAATTCCATTTGAGTTATACGTAAATCTTTGGGTATTAATTATTATAACAGTAAATCAGATAAAAGATCATAAAGAATGAGAAGCTTATGGGATTAATCTAGGAATTAGATGCACTGCAGTGGCTGCCATATCAAAAAAGGTTTGAGTGAAAGTCAAATTGATGTATTTATAGTGAAAATTTTCCAAACTTCATTATTATAAGTTAGATAAAGATATATTTTCAGTCGTACCTACTCCATCTCCAGTACTTTATTATTTTGTAGCTACTTGCCTAATAGAAAATTCAACGAAAACGCGAGTGTTTCCTAACTCGTGCGAAAAGTGATATTTTTCCGCATACGACTGCAACTGTGCGAACGTCGAGAAGCGAAGTTGCGGCGTTGCGGCAACTATTCATTATTTTATAACTATATTATGTATAAATTATAGCGAATGGTTTTTCGTCAGTCGGGATTGCTCGTTTGTAAAATGTAACTAATTATTTATTTCGTCCTTCAAATATGTGAAATTTTCCCCTGAAGGGACTACTGAAGGCTAGAAGGTACTAGCTATCCAATTAGCCGAGTTATGAGTATATTTTGTTTTGAAAAGTGGATTTTTGAAAATTTCATGACTATTTGAAGGAGAAAAAATGTTTTTATACAAAAACAAACTGTGCCAGTCCATTTCTTGTCCCAAAAACCAATTAAAGCAAATTTTAAACACATTTTTTTTTCAACTGCTTTCTGCTATCTTTCTTATTGCTTGGATGTTTTGTGAAATAGTTTGAAAAATAATAACGCCGAACTACATTCGTGGTGATAATTTTAAGTAGATTAGCACTTCGTCCACTCGTGAGATTTCTATAGCAACAAAGATTCGTGCATCTGGTTGAAATTATCAAAAAATTACCACCACTTGTGTAACTATTGTTGACTATTTTCATGGTTCACAATCGACACCGACTATTGTATGTACACTTATCCCAAGAAGCATGTGCATCTTACAGTACTAAATACATCTGAAACGTCAAATTGAATAAATCGTGTTGGAGCTGTTGAAGTGTTTGAAAATTAATCGGCTTGGAGAAACCAAAAGCGAAGAAATAGAGTATGGTTAGTATTATATTTGGTTAATTTCTTTTGTAACTACACATTTGTCATTTCGGTTTATTGTTTGTTAATTGTAAAATAAAAATATCTGAACAGGAAACAATTGAAAAGTATTCATCTAAATGTCTTTGGAAGCTGTAGAAACGCCACATATAGAGGAAGTTGTTTCAGTATAGATGTTTAATTAGTAAAATTTTGTAAAGGGATACTTCTTAATTGCAAATATAGTCCATTTCTTTTAGGGAACACCCCATACATTTTTATTCTATCTGAAAGCTGAACTCTTTCCCGTTCCTAAAATGTATAGTTTGTTGAAGTTTAGAAGAAAAATGAGTATGTTATTGGTTTTTAATTTTTATTAGATAAAGATGTCTGGCACATACGTTTTAAATAAAAAAACAATTACAAAATTTCTCCGCTAACAAATACCCACGTTTATAAAAAACCTTTAAACAAAAATCCGTGTGTTTGAAATAGTAATTACAATCTTTCTCCGGTTGCATTAAATACATTTTTCATTCCGAGTACTCAGCTACTGTTAATAGGGAGACTATTGTTAAATGTTCAGCTTACTTCTCTAAAGCTTCGGTCGTTGTCTCCACAAAGACGTATATTTAGATGTTTCAAGGGATACTCTGACAAACAAATTGTTGTTGATGAGCTACGAACATCACGTTTCCTCGGGAACCTCTACCCTCCTATAGGAGCGAAGGTATTTTATGAACGGAACTCTTTTGATATGAAGAGCGGTTTCTACCAATTCTAGCTGCCAAATTTGATACTTTTACCTGATAGTAATTACTTTTACGTCATTGATACAGCAGGAAATTTTCATTTTCTTCTCTTTCTATCTCATATATCCTTTGTATTTCTGCCTTTATAATCGATCAACGTTACTTCAAAAAGTTTAAAATTGTTAACTGGGGTAATTGAGTAGAACCAACTAATGAAGGGTATTCAGACAACTTGGTGTAAAATTTCTCAACGTTGCTCTTTCACGATACGACTTTTTTTATAACAGGTGAATGTATTGAGATTACGAAATAGACTAAAATTATCTATACGCACACAAAGAGTATTGCAATTCTTCCTGTTAATTTTTTAATGTTCACTGGGCGTTATTTTTTAATTGATCTTTCAAAAATTGTCACAGTTTGTGATTGTGAGTGGCTGGGTTTTACAATAATGTGATATAATCTTATCAAGCGCGTATCGAACGTATAATAACGTTATAATCGTGAGAGAGAGTTTTCAAAAGTATTTTTTTAATTAAATTGGTTGGACAACGAAGCGTTAAATACAGCGATGTATTCCAAGATTGAATTGGTTAAGGGCGGGTTTATCATTGCCCGGTTAAATCTGTCAGCTACGTAGCCCTCAGCTATCTCTAGCCGCCAGTCAAAGTCTCGGTTACAATAGAAAGCGTTTATCAATGCACCACATAACTGACAGCTAGCTAACTGGAGGCTAAGTGTAATTGAGCATTTGACAACCTTGTTCGGGTTATGAACGTGAGTGTAATGTTGTCAGAGTGTAAATTTCTCATTTTAATTTGGTGTAAGGAGGATCACCCGTTACATGAAATATACATATTATTAATTTTATTTGCATATAACATATATAACACAGTGAATCAAGAATATAGAGGTGAAAGTTATTATTTTTCTATTTTACCGTAAGCTTACTCTGACAACATCGTTGAAAATTTCACTTGTCAGTGTCAAAATTGTGGCACTGTTATTTTTATTTCGTCTTTGTTGTGCTTTGTTGAGTTGTTTGCATTTGAGCATGTCCACAAAACAAAAAAGATATCCCAATTTCACGGAGTCAGAGCGACAATTAGGTACTTATAAAAGTAGCCGTTCACCATAAAAGTATAATAGAATGCACAAAGACGGATGCTGTGACTTGGCGAGAATAGCTGGAATTTGTTCGACATCATCGAGCTCTTCAAAGGATTTTATCCGTTCTTCAACAGTATATGGTCGTCTTTCGTGCTCTACACAGAACCTAGATGCTACTAAACTACTATAAAAGAATCAAATAAGCTTCTCGATTTCACCATAAACGATAATAACACAATCAAATTTAAAGTTGAAATAATATTTGTTGCAAAATTTAAGCAAACATGAAAAAATCATGACACAGTTGTCAGTTAGAATCTATGGTTAGAATGACGGAACACCACTTTCTCGTATTTAACTGTATGTTCTATGGCTAACATCAACTTGATAGTGGCAGCTAGGATAGCCGAAAGTTTGACTGTCAGCTAATGCAAACTGGCAGTTGATAAACACTTTGACCAACAGCTAAGATTTAGCCGAAGGCTACAGTATTTAACCGAGCATTGATAAACCCGCCCTAAAGCATGTGTAGGTATATTTGGTAGGCTTATAAACTTGATGTGGAATAAAAATTATTCAATATTTTTTCGAGAGGGGGAAGGAAAAATGTAAATATTTCATAAATAGTGTTACACAGTTTTGTTAATGAAATTTGATCATTCTCTTCCTCCAAAACATCTTCTTGCTCTTCAATGCTATATGCTTTTAAACTGTGCTTTTAGATAGTGTCCCAGTTATCTGTCGAACTGATAAGTTATTTCCTTATATTTTTGAGAGTAAATTAGTCATCAAACTTCAAAAGTTTTCTGCTTAGTTTCTTCTTTAAGTTCTTTGTGGCATTATTTGCTATTTTTTCTCTTATTTTTTGGGAATGAAACCACAATAATGTTTCTTATTTTTTTATTTCGACATTTCGGTAGCGTTCCAGCTACCTTTATCAAGATTAAATAATTTGACAACTATGGACAATCAATAATATTTTGAAGTTTAAGACTACAAAACTTTGTTGTCAAATTTTATTAAGGTCCATTCATAGTAGATCACATCTCTGGTAAAATGTGAAATACATATTTTATTTTCTGACATTCCAAAGATATAATAGTCTACTAGAAATGGAATCCAGTGAAGTGCACGTTCCAGGAACGGTTTTTATTGAGATAGCGCCTTTTTTTTCGCTTATTTTGGAAATGTTGTTAATAAAACGCGTTTGTTGTTACTTTTTTGTGTATGATTATTTTTGTTTTCAAAACATGTATAACTCAGTTTGGTGATTTTGTGTATTGAAGTGTGTATCGATTAACAACTATTCCAATGATAAATCATAAGAAAACCTGGATAAAATTTATGATGCTATCCTGATAACGCAGGTAATTGATTATTGGAAATTTCTTTTTTTAACATTGGTAACCAAATTTGACTATATTCGGCTGAAATCCTAGCTATAGTTTGGCAAGTTTATCTGAAGCTATACGGGATCGGTAAGAGGCGAGGAAAAACATGGCGCCTATCTGTCAAACGTACAAATGGCGTACGGTATCTATTGTACCAAGTAAAACTGAAATTACAAAGGTAACTGACAATAGCAACGCCACTGGATAAATCAATATCAGTAAACTGACGAAGTGAGAGGGAAGATCTCACGCACGCGCTTGCCAATAAGAAGTCAGCTGGTCGATACAAATCACCAATTATGTAATTCGGGGGTGTGGTCATTATGGTTTTCGTACAACGCTGCCAGAGCTTCAAGAAGCCCATAACATATTTGGAAAAGTGTTCATCTTTAAATATTCATAAATTGAAAAAATAATGTTAATAGAATAAATCCAAGGAAACAAATACATTATAAAATTAACGTTTAATCATATTTTTAATATTGTTGATAATAAAAAGACCCTTTTCTAATTATTATCACTATAGTTTGGCAAGTTTATCTAAAGCTATACGGTATCGGTAAGAGGCGAGGAAAAACATGGCGCCTATCTGTCAAACGTACAAATGGCGTACGGTACCTATTTTACCAAGTAAAACTGAAAATACAAAGGTATAACGCCACTGGATAAATCAATATCAGTCAACTGACGAAGTGAGAGGGAAGATCTCATGCACGCGCTTGCCAATAAGAAGTCAGCTGGTCGATACAAATCACCAATTATGTAATTCGGTGGTGTGGTCATTATGGTTTTCGTACAACGCTGCCAGAGCTGCAAGAAGCCCATAACATATTTGGAAAAGTGTTCATCTTTAAATATTCATGAATTGAAAAAATAATGTTAATAGAATAAATCCAAGGAAACAAGTACATTATAAAATTAACGTTTAATCATATTTTTAATATTGTTGATAATAAAAAGACCCTTTTCTAATTATTATCACTACATAGTAAGCACTTCAGTTTTTTCATAGTTAAATGTGGCAATGTCGAATGTTTTCGACTGCATTCCTTTCACGGTTTCAGATAAACTTGCCAAAGTATACACATTTATCTGCATTTAGTTGTATTAAGGCACTTTCTTTGATTTTTCTTGACAAACGTAGCTGGAACGCTACCGAAACGTCGAAATGAAAAAAAAATAAAAAACATTATTGTGGTTTTCTGCTTAGGTCTTCAAACACTTGAGGAAACATTTCATTGGCACCTTTTTTTCTGTTAAGTTTTTGGGGTCAAGCATAGACAAATCAGCATAAAACCTTTGAGAATCAAAATCAAACAGTCTTTTCAAACTAGTTACAATAGTATCAACTAACTACCTAGAAAGCTACTGTGCTAGCGAAACGCGTCACAACTTTAAATTGAACATAGGCTCAAATATAATGTAGATTCAAACAAATTAAATTGGTAGATTTAAACAAATTAAATTGTTTTTTTTTTCATTGTCCACTACAAAGTACACTGAACTTGAAATGCTTCATCTGGGATTTCAACAATTTCCCCGGCCCACTGCTCCAGATCCAGGGCCGCTCGTAATATCGTAATTTAAGTTATTTATCATGATTATAAAGGCCGACTGACCGGCTTATTTTGTGCCTTGCGGCCCTCCGGAAAAACTCCCGGTGAGTCCGGCCGTGTAAACACAGATTAGGATAGTTGGGATAGTATTTCATTTTATCTTCGCAAAGCCAATATTTTTCTGGATTTGAAAACATATCACATATCCAGGTTAAAGCGTTGAGTTATTGAGCATTTAAAATGTTGGTTATGCTCAAATTTGTATATTAATATTGGAAAAGCTAATTTGCAAATTATTTAAAGCGACAAAGAGGTTTCTGTTCAGCTTACAAGCAAGATTTTTTCTATATTGAATATATAAATAAAAATCACTTCTCCTGCATAAAATCCTTTATCCCAATCATTTTTTCGCTGGATAAACATAAAAAGACAGTTATTAACCACGTTATTTGTACCCATATACATAATAAGCGTGTCGAACGATCTTTAAGTGTAATAAATACTTATTAAATGAATTATAACCCAAATTAATAAACTAATTACAGTAATTAAGCCTTCTACTATAAAAATTTATTACAGCTTGTGTTCATTATTCTATTATTAACCAATATTCATCAATTGAACGAATTCGATTAAAAGAATTTCAAGAAATCACAATAATTAAACAATAATTATTGTCAGCTACGCTCTCTTTCATTGTAGGTATAGATAATTAATTATGAATTATTATCATATTAACATGGTCGTTTTAAGAAATATAATTAGATTAGTGAAGCATAGAAATTTTTGATCTTGGTCTTGCAGTCTTGATTTAGAAATTTTGCAAGACTGATGATGGAGTTATCTCCAAAGAATGAATAATAAGAGGTCGGTCAATTAAGTTTTGGGAACCCAAGGTACAAAGAGCAAAGAAAAGAGGAAGACGAAAGCAAACATGAGATGGAGTAGTAGGAAATAATCAAGAAACTAAAGGCAACATGGTTAGCGGCCAAGGCGCTAGCAAATAACAAAAACTAATGGACAAAATTCAAAATTTGAGTACAGACATTGAAAAATATTGTTAACATTACAGCTATTAACATAATATACCCTACACCATTAAATGGTTACAGGGATTTTGATCAAATATATACCCCTCAGGTGCAAAAAAACGGGCCCCCTATTTTTTTTCTCAAAATCGGCTATATTTGTTTATTATTTTGGCTTTTGGTTTACACTTTTTACATTTTACCAACAAAGGACTTCCTCCTTAATAAACAATGACATAAAAAGGTAGAACGTGTCGCGGGACACACGGTAGGAACTTTAGTTCCTTTTAAGCAAAAGTTATGTAATACATCTGACGTTATAGATAAACAATTTGCATTTTCTTTGGTGGTTGAGTAGTAAGCACACCAGACTCTCACGCGGTAGACCCGGGTTCGGTTCCCTGCGAGGAATTTTTTTTATTGTTAATTTTATTTTTAAATAATCATTCTGCTTGATATTAATAACGACAACAGGTAGACGTTTGAAATATTTAGCAGAATATTCATTATTATAGATAATGGTACGGTACCCTCCATGAGGGAGTCCGACTGGCAACATCTACTTATAACAACATCGTATATTTAAAAAAGGAAACCGTAGCATTATACAAATTGGACATTCAAGAATTGTACGTTTACCACAAAAAAATTAGTGGAAACATAAAATTGAATTGTTAAATTTTCAATTTGAAGTTATATTACAGTTTATAGAAATTTTTATTTTCTAGATTTTTTCTTAAGTGGGTCGTAGAAAAAATATGCTGCTCGACTCGTGTGGATTGTCCATATCGCACTTGAACGATCCTCGTGCGATATGGCCATCATATCCACACTAGTTGCACAAACTACAATTTCTTTCAAAATATGCCCTTTTACATTTAAAAACTACCTGCCAAATGTCAAATCAATTTATCCATCCATTTTAAAATTATCGAATTAAAACATTCAAGTTTTCAAAATTTCAACACCCTGTATTTCGAAAAGTAGCTAGACCCCTTAATCGCGCAAAAAAAATTATGGAAATAATAGTAAACATTTATCCGAACAAATTCAAGTAGATCACTAGCACTGCGAATACCAGCTTTGCATAGAATTTCAATATGGCATCGGTGGTTCAGTGGTTAGAATGCTCGCATTGCACGCGGGCGGCCCGGGTTCGAATCCAGGCAGGAGCATATTTATTATTATGAATCGCTGCTTCGTAAACGAGAGACTAAGGAGGCACATAACGAAGCAATGTAACATAACGTAGCGTAACGTAACGCGTAACGGTCAGATCTTTTGCGTCGCGACCCCTGGTCGCTCAAACATAACCTGGCGTAAAGAACTAAAGTTCCAATAATGGAAAAATACATGTATCTATACTTAGGAAAATTTATGTTAACAACAGCAAACTTTAGAGATACAGAAAACAAAATTTAACACATAAAATAGACTTTAGTATTTGGTATTTCCTCCTCTAGCCCTAATTATTGCTTGCATACGGCGTGGCATCCCACTAATGAGCTCACGAACTGCAATCTGAGGAATATTCTTCCATTCTTCCCCCGACTTCTAACACGTCTGCCTAACATATTCCACACATGTTCTATAGGATTTGCGTACGGAGAACATGCTGGCCAGTTCATTTTTTCAATGCCAACTTCTGTCAAGTACTCACTGACGCATCTCGCTGAATGAGATCTAGCGTTGTCCTGCATCAGGATAAAGTTATCGCCAATAAATGGAGCGAATGGAACCAACTGATATGCCAAAACTTCCTCAATATACCGTTGTGCAGTCAGTGAGCCCCCATTGATAAACACTAATTCCGTAGAGGCTTCACCTGATATGCCTGCCTATACCATTACGGAACCTCCGATATGACTCAGCCTAGGGCTAAAAGCATATTCTTAGAATCGTTCCCCCATTTCGTCTCCATACTCGTTTTCGTATGTCTGGTGAATGTAGCGAGAACCTGGACTCATCGGTAAAGAGTATATTACTCCATTGCATAAGATTCCAATTGCTATGTTCACGAGCAAAGTGCAATCTCGCTACCCGGTGACGTGGAAGTAACTTAGGCCCAGCTGCTGGCCTAAAAGCTTTTAACTCAACCTCATGTAATCTTCGGCGAGCTGTCCATTTACTCACATTTTTACCACGAACCTCCAGAAGTCGATTTTTTGTCTGTACTGAAGTCAAATGACGATCCCTTAGAGAATTTAGTACAATAAATCTGTCATCTCGAGCGGTAGTTACCCGTATTCTACCACTAACAGGCCTTCTTGTGTTTCTTCCAGTATCCCCAAAACGTTGTAACACCCTTTGAATGGTAGAACGACTAACATTGAGTAATCGAGCCACATATCTTTGGCTTCGACCATCTTCCACAAAAGCTACTGCTTTAGCACAATCTTCAGCACTTAAAACCATAATTAAGACTTTAAAATTGTCAACATTGATATATTAACATTAACAAAAAATTGCCTAGCAACCGCCCAACAATTGAAAACACATAAGCTCCTTTCGAATTGCATGAATGAAATATGGAACTTTTGAACACAAAAGAACTAACCAGAAGAGGAATTTCTGGAAAAAACATAACAATCTGCACTGATAGTAGACAAGCCCTATTAGCCTTGAACAGACAACGTGTTATATCGAGGCTAGTACTAGAGTGCCACCAAGATTTAGCTGACGCCTCGGCAGATAACAATATTATCCTGAGGTGGGTTAAAGGGCACGACAGGAGTAAAGGAAATCGCACTGCTGATTCTTTAGCCAGGGACGCCGCTGGACTAAAAATTCTATGACCCAGTGACACCTACGGCCTAACGACTTCGACAATTGCGGAACTAGCCAAACGTTTCACCCATGCTCAATCCCTTAAGAGATGGGATAGAATCAAAGGATGCAGTCTTGCCTGGATCACCCTGGGCGACCCAGGAAAGCTGGCGCCGAAGAAATATTTGGCGATGACCAGGAAAAACCTACGTTTAACAGTAGGATTTCTGATTGGTCACTGTCAACTAAGGAAACACCTCCATACTATGGGGTTAGTGGACACACCTCTATGCAGGATGTGTGAACAGGAAGATGAAACTGTCAGGCATGTCTTATGCGAGTGTCCGGAGTTATCGTCAATAAGAGAGTGTGTGTTCGGTGAGTCTTGGCCTACACCTGCCGATATAAAGGAGATGTCTCCTAGTGACCTGTCCACCTTCCTGAGAAGGACAGGATGGACAATGACCTAGGAGGACAACTCCTCGGGAGGATGTACAATGGGTCACATGTGGCCTAAGTGCTGTGAGCCTACACACTCACCCTCCCCACTCTACAGATACAGATGGAACTTTTGAATTTGAATTTTCCAAAATGTTCTTTTTTTATGTAAAACGAGAAAATACACATGTATTTCAACTTTTTGTATTTAAAAGGAAGTCCTTTGTTGATAAAGAATACAAAATATAATTTAAAAACCAAAATAATAACCAAATTAAGCCGATTTTGAAAAAATAATAGGTGGCCCGTTTTTTCTGCACCTGAGTATATGTATCTAGTTTTTATTTTGTTATGCAACATAGTTCAATATAATCGAATTTAAACGAAAGTATTTTCTACACTTTATACACACAACATACGTTTGTAATAATTAGAAATTCTAAATGAGGGAAAAAATAAATTGGAATTCTTAAGAGATATCGATTACTTGATGTAGTTTATATAATTTGACAGTAAATGCAGTAAAACCAATTAGTTATTATAATTTCATTTCATAAGAAGTAGGCACTATAAGAAACTATGTTCCAATATGCTGCAATGTTTAATATATTTTTTATTGAGTTATGTTTTCACAATTATAAATATAGCTATAAATTAGCCAGCTCAGATTATTTAACGCAATTACCTCATCTACGTGCTATAATCTTATTTACTTTAAAGTGGAATAGTGAAAATCTGTTATCAATCACTAATACATTTTATTTTACCTCAACTGTAATAAACAGTAGCTTCTCGACATAAGAGGCCCACCTAATCCTCCTCCCAATATTACCAGGAAATAATTTGTTTCATTCCTCTGTTTTCCGAATTATCGAAAGTAATCGAAATAATAACCTCTATATTTCTGTATAATGGAAATTTTAATCAACACCCATTTGCAGGCCACAGTGTAAATCTCTGCCAAAACGTGCCATTAGAGCATTCAATTATGAACGCTTAAACCATAGGAGCAAACCTCCTCTTAATTTCGTTTATAGGTTAGGTTCATTCATTATTGGTTTGGGTTGGGCTCAGCCATCATTTCTAATGTTATCTACTTCCATTGCATTCTTCTTTATAGGCCACTAGTTTGACTGGAGGGATTGTCAGTAATTGTAATGGTTGTATTATTTCCTCTCCAATGTGCATCCGTCTGAGTTCTTGTAAGTTCTCACAGAAGCATGGTATGCGAGTGGGTGTTTTATTGTATAGTTCACATTTTTTACACTAAGGTATATTATCCTTACCCATTTTGTGCAAATGTTTCCTTAGGGTGCAGTGTCTAGTCACCAGGTCAGTAACTATCTTTAAATGTCTCTTTCCCAGTTTCAATAGTTTAAATGTTAATTTTTATTGTAGAATTTGTTTCAGTTGAAGGGTACCATTGATTTTTGTCTTTCTTGGAATAACAAAATATCACAGAACAATGTTCTAAGGCCATCAGTAGAATCATGAGCCACTCTGGAAAATGCCTACAGGTTGACTCAGTCTAAATATTTAATGCACGGTGATCGAACAGGGCATATTGAGATACTAAGGGTTCGAGCAGCCCAATTCAGATAATCACTGGCTTTAAGTCTGCTAAGCAGAAATTTGTACTCTCGTACAAACGAACGTGAGTTAACACCCAGAATATTGATTGTATCTGATAGACAGGCTGCTTTGAAGAAAGGGCCTAAACTTTGCAACAATTTGCATTTGTTGCAAAGTTTAGAAGTGCAGTTTGGAAGTGCAAACAATTTTTTAATCGTCTTTGTTGCGTTAGATTGTATAAAGCATTCCATATTATTTAAAAAAAATGAAGAAAAATTCATGATAACCCGCATATCTATTTTTTCCAAACGTGACAAATTTGTTGATATCAATGACACTATAAATAAGTTTAATTATCTTACAAAAACGTTAATGTTTAACCAAGCTTATTGAATTTTCAATTACGTTAGTATTAAAAATACTTTTATTCTAGCACCATTACACAGATTGAATGTAATTTACTGCCAACATTAAAATCTGGTCCAATTACCTCCGTTGAAGTTTTTAATCTTTTCAACGTAATATATTCACACGAAAAACATGTACCAGACAATTATTTATACATATTAAGTGGTTTCGCGTTGTTTAATTAAGTCAGTTTATAGTGTTTATGTATGTCAGTTTATATTATTAAGTATTGGAGATTCTATAATGGGCAAAAAAATATACAAACTGAAGAATAACGCTCTGCTCCAAAAATGTGAAAGAAAGTAAAGTAAAAAGAGACAATAGCTAAAGTTTGTCCAAAATCAATTGCAGAAGTTGAAACTATTCAGTAACAAGAACGAATGGGATCCCAACAACTTCATCAGACTTGGAAATAATGTTATTCAATGGTATAGGAGATTTAGTCCTCTTCGGGGTTTGATTGAATGAGAAAGCAAATGAACTGACGGTTGTAGGGACAGCTCTGCACCCAAAGGATCATCATTTGGTACATTTCCGCAATATATCGCGGTTCGGATGATTGCGAAAATTAAGATTTAGGATTCAACCACTCCAGGGTTACGAAAATTTTTATTTTTCATAGCCGTGATTGCTTGAATTTTTGTACCATGTTCAGGTATGCTTCTCGGATATCGTTTAGTGAAAGAAAATGTTACAATACGGACGAAGGTGGCAATTTATACAGATAGGGAAATGGAAAAGGAGGTCAGGAATGAGGCGGTAATCTTGAAGGATATTGGAGAAGTCAATGAGGAGGGGATAGAAAGGATTAAGAAGGGTTTGAGGGAGATGGAAGGAAAGTGGGTGGATAAACTTAGAGTCTCAAGGAACAGGGAGGTGGTTATAGAGGCAAAGAAAGGGGTTGAGGTCAGGGGAATTCTGAGGGATGTGGAAAGGGTAACAGGAGCTAGGGCGGTGGAAGCGGGAAGGACAACAAAAACCATTAAGATGTTGGGGATAGACCCGTGTATTGAAGATGAAGTGGTGAGGAAGAAAATAGAGGAATTAATTGGGGAAGGGACAAGGGTGATGAAAATGGTGAGGGAGAGGAACGGCATGAAAATGGCGGTGGTGAGGATGGAATGTGAGAAAGCGGAAGCTTTACTAGAAAAGCGGGAGATTAAGCTGGACTTAAATGGGGTAAATATTATAGAGGGGAGAGAGGAGGGCAGATGTTTTGGATGTGGAGTGAAGGGCCACCAGGTAGCCGGATGTAAGGCAAGGAGAGTGGAGAAGATTAGGGAATGCTGGCTATGTAAGAGCTTGGGCACATAGTCAGAGACTGTCGGCAAGCCTTCCTTTGTAGGGTATGTGGGGAAAGGGGACACAAGCCAGGGGAGGCAGATTGTAGTAGGGGACGGAAGGAAGTTTATGTAGACGGAGATGGAAAAGATAGGAGGTACCCTCTGGACCCCTCAAAGGGGACGAGTCTGGGCAAGTAGGAGGAAGTAGAAAGCAGACCGCGGAAAGTAAAAATGTTAAGGATGGATGGAGGGTGTTACAGATGAATCTAGTGGAGAGCATGATTGGGAAAGAGAAGGCATATGAGAGGTAGGAGTGATAGAAGGGAGTAGATGACGGAGAGTGTGTGAGGAACCGCCGCCCGCCTTGATGTATGCTAGGGTAGTGATTCCGAGGCGGAAGTAACGGCGAGTTTAAGGTGGGTTTGGTTGGTAGGCATTCCCTTGGGGTACTGGGTACTGGTTAGTACCCATTCGAACATGAGTTTCCCATCTCAGCAAGAAAAAAAATGCGATAAGATTTCTAATAATTCCTGCCCAAACATTAACTTTTTCAGGATATTGTGTATCATACAGTGGGATTCTCATTAGACCAATAGCCACAATTTTGATGATAATGACCGTGAAGTGTAAATGTGCTCTCATCAGAAAACGAAACATTTCCTAATTGGATCACATTGTCCATATTCCTACCCTCTCCAATTATTTGATCGTTTGGTTGAACTAATTTGCTTGACGAAACAGTGAATTCATTCTGGCGAGTCTTAGTCGTATATTCGCAGTATTATTATTAGTTTAAATCTTGAAGAATACACATTGTTTTTGTGAGCCGTTACTGGAGATGACCTTTTAAGAAGTGAGTCACCATGCCAAGTCAGTTTTTAATTAGAAGAATTATACACCAGGGGTCATAGGCGCGCCCAAGATACAATTCTTCAAAGTGCAATATATGTTGAAATTTGTAAATATGTATAATGTTAAATAGAGAAAACATGCTTTTATGTTAAAAGGAAACGAAGAATTGCACATTGGTTCTCACGGTGCTATAAAGGGAGAATGATGTGTTTCTCTCATTCATTCTATATCAAGTTTTTACTGATTAGTACTAATAGTAATTGGAATTGAATCAATTTAATGGAATAATTGTGATTTAGACCGAAGCAAACCACAAGTGAAGGATGTAGTTTCTATAAAGTGACAAATTTATGAAAAACTAGAAAATATTTTTGTATTATTTGTTTCGACATTATATAATTGAATATAAATGTTGTGCAGAAAGATAAAGGAAAACCAAGTCAATTATAATGAGAAAAATACAAAAAATTTGTCCTTAATTCGGAAAAGGAGATATTAAAATTATTAAAATATAAAAATTTCTTTGTGTTGAACTAAACTATACAACGAAAGTAATGACAATATCGACACTGGAAAGGTAAAAGTTCTAAAGAGCCAGTCCAAAAAAATTAGTTATAACATCCCTAAAAAGTTCTTTTTTTTTCTGCATCGATCTACTGTCAGAAACTCCAGCTTTTTAAAGCACCAAATGTCAAAATGTTGGATGATTGGAATTACCAAAATTAAATGTACCCGTCATGGAATTCCATTGTATAACTGACAACCAGCTATATTGGGAATTGTAGAATCGGCTGGAATTATGTGAAGTCTGTGAATTAAATGTCATATGTTCTCAAATATACAACTCATGTCAACCATGCTCACGCAAAAAAGATGACGTTAAACTCTCTTTCTAATACTTGTACCATTTTAAGAACACAACTTTACACCCTATAAAACCTCCATGATCTGTCACTGTACTAGGTCAAATGTGATGTGTATTTGCTACAAAGGTTAATTGTAATCAATTAAGTGAATTTAATTGGTTGAGATTAGTGATGAAGTTAACATATTTCTGTAAAAAATTGTTTAGATAAGCCATTATGAGATTAAACAAAATATCGTTTAAAAATGTTATTAACAACTATGTATGATTTTATAACTTCGAAACAATGCTTAGAGCTACGTTGATTCATATCAATAATTATTCTTGTGTTTTTTACTTTTTGATTTATTCAATAATCGAGACTAATCTGTGGCACTGTCATCTTCCTAATATTCCATAAATTCTCTTATTGATAATAATTACAGTAATCATTTTTTCAATTGATTTATAAATTGACTACAATTGCAAAAATAACTTTATATGGACCATTCAGTAATTCACACAATTATTATTATTACTACAATTTATTATGAGATGAGAACCGAAGCTCATATAATAAAATAAAATAAAACTATTGCTATCGGTAGCACATGCTATAAATAGGCAATAGCGAAAGAAAAAAAGAATGCGTAAGAAAAAATATACACAATTAAAAAAGTTGAATAAATTGGTCTAACTGCTTCTTACAGACGGTGCACAGACCACATAAGTAGATAGAGCTATACAGTTTCTGAGCCACTACTTCAAAAATCTCC
>CAJUYH010001134.1:0-52316 GCA_910591685.1 Galerucella tenella
TTGATATTACTCGCATCATTTCTATCAATTATTTGCTGTTCGTGTTGTTGTTGTTTCTGTTGGTGACTATCAGCATTTATAACAATGGGGTCGGTGTTTTTTCCTACTCCATTCACTTTTTGTATGGCGTTATTCAAGTTTTCGTTATCTTTTAGTTCGGAAAATGAGTGACCAACACGTATATCGTGTCGCCCGTTTTTTATTGCTGCCACCAAGTTGGCGATATTATCACCGTACTCGCCACATGAAACTTCAATAACTAGAAAGTGGAACAATGTTGTTAGATATAAACTTATATAAATAAATGATTCGTAAAATATTTTGTGAGTTATTGGTTGATCTTATCAGTAGAGATCGAAGTTATTGAGAAAAACATATTTCGTCAAATTTATTTGATAATATTCAAAATTTAGTTAGTCCTGGAAAACAATGAAGACTAAATTTAATTTAACTGAGCTTACATTCCATATGCTGGTAATGATATGTTTATAATCATATATATCGGAATATTGAGCAAATAATTGAAATTTGATGGATATTTCATATCAGAAAAAATAGTAGCCGATCGAACTACACTAAATTCATTTTTTCATGAACTTACGATATCGTTTAACTATTAAAGTTTTATTATTTTTATATCTTGAAAACGAATTAATGAATATATGTATTAGTTATTCTTTGATCAAAGTCAATTCTTACTTTGTAATACAAAAATATCTTACGTATATTTATTATAATTTATTTGAGTAAAATATTCAAACAACTCACTGAATGATGCAGGATTGTGATAGCTTGGGCAGTTCAATCCTTGATAGCGAAGGAATGGAACAAGTTGTAAAGTTGAACCTTGATAAACGCACTGTCCCTCAGCTAACGTATAGAGAGCGTCAAACATTTCAAAGAGGCGTGCACTCGGTTGATGAATTGTACAAATAATTGTTCTGCCGCCACGCGCCAATGTTTTCAACAAAGAAATACATTGGAAGCAAGATGACGAATCAAGTCCGCTAAAAAATCAGTGCATTTATTGATTTTGTGGAATTTCCATTTCAATTATCTCTACACTTTTATTGTTATGTGAAAAATCGGGAATAAAAATTGTTTGTCAATAAAAAAAATCACGAATGACGTAAATCGCACAACTTTCTCTTTATTATTCATATGCGTATACTCTGAGCGCTTTTACTTTTCTTTTTATGTCAATTTTTTATACTGTTTCAACGTTCATTCATAATTTTTTTTTTTGAAACATTAAAAAAAACAAAAAACCCGTTTCTCAACTTTAATTTCGCGAGACTTTCGAAGACTTATATATGATAACGATAAAAAGTGATAAAAATAGTTTTTTTACCTTGTTGGCTCGTCAAAAAACATTATTGGGGGGGTTGTTGACCAGCTCTAGAGCTATTGAAAGTCTTTTCTTTTGACCACCGCTGAGGTTTGAGGTCATTGTGCGACGATGTTCGGCGAGCCCGAGAGTCTCGAGAATTTCTTGAATCTTAATAAGAAAAAAGCAAAAGTGAATAAATAGTCGTTTATAATGTGAAAAAATATCTTGTCAATTTTTATTGCTTTCGACGGTAACTTACCACTTCTGCCTTCTCATCTTTGCCAATTTTATTGCTCAACTTTAGGCTCGCTGCAACTTTCATAGACTCTTCGACGGTGAGATTACCATGAAGTTGATTATCTTGCATTATGTATGCCGACAATTTTCTAAATGTACTCAAATTCCTCTCGTGGCCGTTCATTGTGATACTTCCCTCTAAGCCAGTCGTTCTGAAATAACGCAAAAGAGGTGAAAACAAAAGTCAAATAATTACAAATGTTATATTCATAACTCAAGGAAAATAATTTAATTTGATAAATTCAATTATCATTCAAAGTCAACAATACATTATTAATGTTTCAACTTTTCAATACTATATTATTATAATTTAAAACCCGTTCATATTTCGCAAAGTGATTGACAAATTCATTGACTTTGCCCGATTAAATGACCTTTACTCCTGAGATATTTTTTTCTACATATATATAATTGTATCGTGTTATAAGCAGTTTCATAGCTGTTGATGAATTTTAGACGGGTTTTTGATATATTTGTTTTTGTTCCGTCTCCCAGAATTTGGCTGTTGTTTAGTTATTTACATATTTTGTGATTAGTAGTTTTTGTTTTTCTTGTACAATCCACACCGTTAAAATAAATTAAATTGTTCGTAGCCATCAATGGATGGAATTCACCATATACAACTCTATTCTCTCCATATTCACTCAAGTGAATAGATGAAGAATGAAAGAAAAATAATATATATTTTTAGATATCCAAAATATTTCAATTAATTGCACTAATCAATGAACACAATTGTATTTTGGTCAGTACTTTTTGATGATATTTTTTGTCCTGCTTGATACATGTACACAAAATGATGGGAATAATAAATATAATAATGTATATGTATGGCGAATCGAATATTCGTAGATTATTTTTTCCTCGATTTTTTTTTCTCAAAATAGTGATGACGATATGACAACGCTGAGTCCGATAATTTGTAGCGAAGTTGCAATTGATGCGAAGATGATATGCGAAAACAGTATAAGAATCTTTTGAAAAGGAAAGCAGAGCAAAGGGATGTACAACACAGATGTTATATAATGAATAATGGCATAACGAAGAGTTATAAACGCTAAAACCGTCGAATATTTAGTTGTAAAGGAAGTTTACTTGTGTTTTTTTGAGATTGAGAAAATATTTCCATCTACATTCGATGAATAAAATAGTAAAAACCAATATGGATACTAGAAGAAAAAAAAGGCGTGATGAGAATATGAATTGCAAAAAATGTAGACAGATTTTGCACGGTATAAGCCGTAGGCAATAAATATATATGTGGTACAAGCTAATCTATAGATTAGCTTATGAGCTTCGAAATTGTTATTGCGGTCAAGAGAGATAAGTTATAT
Source organism: Galerucella tenella (assembly GCA_910591685.1). Classification (NCBI taxonomy): domain Eukaryota; kingdom Metazoa; phylum Arthropoda; class Insecta; order Coleoptera; family Chrysomelidae; genus Galerucella; species Galerucella tenella. Next base: position 2,962 of record CAJUYH010001134.1, read on the forward strand.
GTTATACATCGAGTATTCAGCCAAAAACAACTTGTGTTTACACATAGATTTACATGATGGCTGTGATGTGTTCCGTGACATTCGAAATTAAGTGATGATATGACTTGGCGATGAAAATAAAAGTCCACGTATCAGTAAGAATATCTTGACATCATGTTATGACCCCCGTGTGAGTTTTTTACGTGCATGTAAATTAAAACAGTTCAGAGCATACGCTCAATGTTAGAATACAAATGAGTCAATTCTATGTACAATGCTAGCACGGAGCCTCATTCCTTATTATTTTCTATTTCATTATCATTTGATTCATTGTGGGGAAAAAATATAATGTTTATAAATGTTCGTGAAGAACAGAAAAAAACGGAATACTTACCAGAATAGCGCAAGAATTATGTATTATTTTACGTTAGATTTTGTTTTTTTACTGGATTAATATATGAAAAAATGCAATTACTCGCGGCTATACATGGTTGAGCAACGTGGAAGCCAAGAAACTGATGTAACAGTTTAGGAAATTAGAAAATGTTGGTAGCCCATAATTGTTCTATTTGACTGAAATGAAACTGCAATATTTCTTTCATTTTTATGTTTCATTTCGAATACATTATAATAAGGTAATGGTGTCATTTCTATAAGTGCTGCATACAATCAAAAGTGACATCTCATTTTTCTATATATTTTGCTAGTGTTTAACATTAATTATTGTTTGGTCAATGTATTTTTTTTTCCTGCTTAGGAAAACGATTCTTCTTTAATTTTTTATCGTTATGCTTTGTTTTATCGTCGCATCACTTCCGGTATGATGGCACAACAGCGCACCGGATGTCGCGACTTCGCTCACAGCTTGGTGGTTAACATGAGGCATTGATTGTATATTTTACATATAAATATTAAGTAAATTTTTGCTTGTTTTGTTTCTTTTCGAAAAAAAAAATTAATAAAAGAAGTCGATTTCATTTCTTCGTTCATAATTGACACACGCTTACACACAATATAAAGTTGATTTAGCACTAATGAATAAGTCATTATGGCAATAAAAAAGATATAAAATAAAATGAAAAAAAACTCTGAAAAAAGTAAATAAAAATGTTGATACCGGCGGTCAGTGGCCTTTATGCGAATTGCTGAATGCGCTCAAGTGCTAAGTTTCTCTTCCGATTGTAATCCGGACAAACGCGCAATGGATGTCCATATTTGTTCACCACATTATACATATATACACATAAACTTTTTTCTTCTTTGCTCGACAAATAAATTATTCTTTTATTCTCTTTTTTATCGAATGCGTCAAATGTAATTCAATTTAGAATTATTGTTAAGCACTAGCAATTGATTGACCCAGTGAACTTTGTAATTTTTCATTATTTCTCTCAATGAAATGCAAAAATAAATAAGAATCACGATAAGAAGAATTTTTTCACCAAAAGTTAAAAAATTTCAATTTTTTTCATCATATGTGTAAACTGTATAAATCTTATTAAATATATACATATACTCATATATCTTTGGAAATGTCGATTGCCAAACACGGCATTTAGATGCACGCAGTTCATAAAAAGTAAATTTTTATGTTGCAGTATAGGTGACATAACCGACATTGCCAACACATGTATTCATCTTTTTCTCATAATTCATACTGACAATGACGCAGAGATGTCCATGAATATATACACTATTAAATTTTCATGGGGTTATTACTATTTTCATCACTATACGTGATGAAAGTCAAGATATATAGGTAAAAGTTGAAAAATTTCTTGTCATATATATGAGTTCAAGTACTGAAATATCAGTTTTGTTAATGTTAGATTATCAACATATATAAAAAGTGTGATAATAGGTGAATGATACTTAATTAATATATTGTAAACATGTCATACACATACTTGTATCCAGTGAGAATATTGAGTAGTGTTGATTTGCCAGCACCTGATGGTCCCATAATTGCAGTTAACTCACCAGATCTCAATCTGCCACTCACAGATTTTAGAATAATTTTTTCATCTGTAAAAATAAAGAACATAGTTAATTAATTTAATAGTTAGTTATTAACCATTTGCTTTCTCTTTCATTCCCATACTGATTACACAATTTAATCAGTTGTCTTATTTTTGTTTATTTTATTCATTTTTTTTCCTTTCAGTCAAGATTCAATACGCGCTACAGAAAATATCTTTAGATGTGAACAAAAGACGAGTGCATATATATCAGAATTCCATTTGACGGTCAAAGTCCATTTTCTTGACGAGTTATAAATATGATTCATCGACAGATGCTCTGACTCTATTGAGTTATCTTCATAATGAATTATGTATTTATCAAAGTATTGAATATACTAAAACATATTCATATTTTTGATTATTTTACAAAATTTTTAAGAATTAAAATAACTCGATATGATCAAATTTAATAAATAATAACAATAATAATAATCGTAACAATTACTCTCAAAAATATTCTTTATTTATATGTATGTGGGTAGGTTATATCAGAATATCCAGCATATATGTAATAAGATAGTAGCCATGTTAGGCGGGGGTTAGCAACACCGGTGGCATACTACACTGTTTACATTCATATGTATACATACGTACATATAAACAAATATATGTCTACCTATATAATGTACATAATAGTGTTACGCATGTTATTGAAGAATGACAGATATTCGATATATCAATTACACGTTCCAAATGGACTTGAGCCCGATTAATTTACATAAATATGTAAATATTATATAAATTTTGGGTATCACATACACGAAAATATTTCATTCCCTGTTTATATTAAACAGACTCTACATGGTGATCCTCGTTGATTGACATTGACATGTAATTATGCAATTTTTTTTAAAGTAGATACATCCAATGAGAAAACATTAGTACTCCACAATAGACATCCATATAACGATGACTTCTAACTTTTTATTTCTTTTTTTTTTTTTCATAAATCGCTTCTACCATCACAATCATAACTACATCACACGAGTTACTTCTTGTAGGTGGACTATCTACGGGGATATTATTTTTTTTTTCTCTATGCATTCGCGACAAGAACATATATGTAAACGTTTATATTTTCAATTGAGTATCACGCCCATTCGTGGCATTCAGTTGTGATATGTTTTACAACACATCAAAGAGAATGATAGAGCCCATCTATTACAACGGAATAAATGAAAAAAAAAAAGAAAACATTTTCGGATGACAACGAAAAAGAGAGATCGTGAAAGTAAAAAACTTGTTTAGATTTCGAGCAAACCAGATTCATTAATTTCATTTTTTTTTCGTTTCTTGACATCTGACATTATGATTACATATTCTCAAGCAAATGTTTATCATATAAAACAGAACGAAAGAAAAGAAAAGAGTAAAATAATTGCGCCCATGCAGTCTGCAAAAAATGAATAAAAATAAGCCAAAATACTTAATACAAGTACTTAATACAAATCGTTGAAGGTGTTTATTCTTCATAAATCAGTTTGTAAGAGATAAAAAGAATCTTCGTACATGCCACGGAAATTGAGGTCATTTTTTTTCAATGCAATACATAAAAATAAAAATTTAATTCGTTCTCAAGCGCCAATGTGAACATTCTCTCTAGATTCATCCGTTTGATGATCAATTCTATCTTGTTTCTGACGATATGGTAAATGCGGTCAGGGCTTTCGTATAATTGGTGACAAGAGTCATTATGCATTGAATGAACGATTTGGCAATCTCGAGTAAAGCCGATTATAATAAAGTTGAAAATAAATTTGTATGATGGTAAATTTTTCTTTTCCTTTTTGTTTTTGTCGTACAGAGGACTTTGTTGATCTAGTATATGTTCATTACAGTGTTGTCATATTTGTTATCGACAATTAATGTTTCAATATATGTAATAGAAGTTGATCAACGATATCATTGAAAAAATTAAAAACACTTGGTTAATGTTTTCCAGTATAATATCGAGGATGTAGATGTTGTGAAGCCAACTAATACGAAACACCACTTGTAATTTGTAGAGGAAATACATAAAAATGAAAATCGGATACGCTTGGTTTCTATTCACTGCATAAACATATACATATGCATATATGTGGAGAAGCACATGTACGAGTATGTCATGTGGGTTGCGAAATTGCGGTCAGTCTTATGATGTATATACTTCAATGCCACAACTAGATGGTCACAATCTATTCGTATATATTAAAAAATATGATAAATAAAAAATTATCAATGGCAAATAATGGTGTTTTTTACCATTGTAATGTATATCACACAATGATTTCTCGTCATGTTTATCACTCATTTAATATACACAGTTCGGAGACGTGAACAATATCTGCTCTGTACATCGGTTTATTGACATTAAAAGAAGGCCACTTTTTCGCCACTTATATATTTTAAGATTTCTGTTATTTAGAAAAATGTTTGTGTTGTTCCAGTAAAATAAACGTAGCCACGCACTTTCACTATATGGTTCAATGTCATCGTGGAACCTGTTTCCATTTATTTTTGTCCCCTCTAACTCAAATGAGCGCAAACATAAGAGGAAGAGAGTGAGAGGGGAATACGACTTTGTTCATATTTTTTACACAATCCTTTCATTCGCGATACAATAATGAATGTTTGTTTTTTTTGTCATCTCTTTAAATTTACATTTGCCAGTATAGATCTTCGTCCGAAGCATCTTACGATAATTGAAGCATTTAAACTCATTTATACATATTCACAAATGCAGTATTGTACCATGATAGCAATGTGATAATAAAAATATTAAGAATGTTATTGAGAACTGACTACGCTCATTTACACGTTTTTACTTTCTTCTAACGAAATCCTGTACATATTGTGCGTTGTATATAGCAATATATTGAATAGTCAAACGGAATTCTTACGTTCAATTAATTATTGTCATCAAATAAATTGAATTTACATTTTTTTTTTATAAAAATAAACAGCTTCAGTTAATAAACCGACAAAACATTTAATTAGCCAAGATGAAGAAGTCACGTTACAAAATACGTCGAATGAATCCCCCCCCCCCCCCTGCCCCTCTCGCGATACCACAATACACTTTTTTTTACTTTATTGTTCACTTTCAAACATTTTTCATTCATCTCAACCTTTGAAATCATTCGTTCAGTTCGTGTTTTTTTATTTGTATATTTATTTTTTTTTTGTTTTTGTCTATTTTTCTCGATTTGTTTGCGGCATTTATATGTGTCGGAACTCTGAAACTTCACAGACGCGCACAATATGGCCGAAATAAAAAAAAACGCGAACAAAAACAAAAAATCCCAAGTCGAGTTAGTTCACAACCGGATCTTTTTATTGCCATTAGCGTTCGTATTTTCCTTCTTCCTTGTGTGCGTCAGTTGCTTTTTCAGTTCTACTTTTCTCTGTTTCTTGGCTTAGTTCTTTTTTCATTGTCTATATAGCCACTAACGTCTCATTGTAAAAATCATCAATTCATCGATGTATATTCACACACAATCAAAAGACAAGATAGTACAATAATTACTAAAAAAAATTTAACAAGCCCAGATAAAAAGTTACTTGTAGTGTAGATAATAATTTCTGTTTTTTACCTCATACTATGATTACAGTAGAAATAATTTAAAGAATTTGCAGCACGAAGAATCGAATAACCTTTCAAAGGAAAGAAAAAATGATGAAATGAAAAAAAATGAAAAATAATTGAATCAAATTTATTGTTGGATTAGCAGATTAGCAATAATAAACTAACAGTCAATTCATTTATGCGTGAATATCATCTGAATTAATGTTAGACAATTGACTTGAAAGAAAAAATATGGTTACCGCTGTCGATACATCAAGGTTATTCTATGTTATCATAAAAATATATTGTTCAAATATTGCAGATATGAAATAGTAATAATAATAATAATAATATTTCCAATATTTTATATGCGTTGAAATTGAATTATTTGTGTGAATTAAAAAAAAGTAGATAAAATTCATATTGATTACTGCTTTCAATATCAATTAATAATCATTCACATATATACTTACTGGCTTTGCGACCCTCACGTACTTTGTATGTTAGATCCGTAAATGCCAAATCAACGGGCGGGCGTTTCGGTAAATGAGTTATCGTTTTTGGTGGAATTGGCACAATTTGAACTCGCGCAACCGATGTTTTACGCGGTTGCAGCAAGATACCGTTGGCTTCGTCATCTCTCGAACTGCAATTTCCCTCAATCTTCATTTTGATTTTTTTTTTACTTTTGTAATTTCAATGTATTTTTTTTATTTTCTTTTATTTCAATGATACCGTATCCAAAAAAATTTACTCCATTGAGAACTTATATCCTTGATTCTTTCACCATCTGAAAACAAAAACGAAAGTTGTATACGCATACAAATTTTTCGACTTGAATTCTTGTTCGTAATTGTTGTGGTTCAAATATTTTTCTGATGTCATTAGTGTTGTTACGCGCTTACATTTTATTTTATTTCAAATAGTGGTATTGTTTTCGGTTTCTTCACAATAAAATAAAATTAAAAATAGTAACTAAAATGAACAAAACACCCACATGAATGCATAAAAACTATAAGGACGAAGGTCTCCGAGTGCGATGTTCAAACTTATTGTTGTTGCTCGTGTTACCACGTCTCAACACCGACTGACTGCAAGCAGCTACTATGAGCGGTTTCATTACGTACGGGATACGGCCATCACCGTTGACCGTCGATCTGTGGCGCTTTGGTCACATCGAAAAACTAGTGGATACCGCAAGTAGAGAGAGAAGGGAAAAAGAAGACAAGAAGAATCCACGACGTACAATAACATGAGTGTTTCATAGTGGAGAGGAGAGCGAGTCACTTTTTCATCGTGTCCAAAGTCGAAAATCGCTTTATATATATTAATTCATTTGCTCATTAAATCTGGTTTCATTTAATTAATTTCCTCCTATTTGTTTACCAAAGATTTTCAATATTTTTTATAGTTTTTCAATAGAAAAAATTCGTTTTTCGAGTTTTAATAAATATAGGACTGTGAAAATAAATTAAAAGTATCGTTACGTATCGAAGATTCCATCCGATGAAAAAATATAATATCGATAAAATATAAATATATATTTTGTAGCTTATTTGTCCAAGCTTGATTTGCGATCGATCGATAAATTGGACATGATTCATTGATCATTCCACAATGTGTATATATATATATATGTATACATACATATGTCGAAATAGAAAACAACGTTTTTTCTTGATACATATATTTCCAGTGTATATAACAAGTTTCATAACGATAAAATAAATAGAACTGAACAACATAATGTATCTATCAGCTGTCAGAAGATTTTGAGTAGTTTTTCTCCTTCGCAAAATATTATACGCGAAATTATTCAACAATTTCCACGAGTTTTGAACCTTGAATTCTTTATAATGATAGGATTGTTCTTCATACTAATATAACATTATATATCCTCAACATTTTTGCGTGTACAAGTCTAACATGAAAATATCCATACAACAGATGTTGAACACGTACATCAGTATATGCAAAGTTTCTATATGCCGCCACGCTTGAAATCATATAAATAAATTATTTAAATAAACATATACATAAGTAAAACAATTATGGACTTTGTATATGTTGTCTCAATCAATTGGAAGGAAAATAAAGATATACAAAAAATGTTTCAGCTGATTTGCATCTATTTATGCGATGAGAAAACTTTGTTTCTACTGTGTCGTAATTAGATGTATTTTTTCTTTGAAAAAGTTAAAAACTGACAAGTAACACATTAGATGATACATACAGATAAGTTAAGATGTCGTAGTAGAGTCACGTTCCACGGGTGTCACAATGAACGCACAACGAATATTATATTGAAATTGCGCTGATATATTTGAGCTTTCACGAAAAAAAAAATAATATTGACAATACTATATAGTTAAATAATGAATAAATATGTAAACATAAATATTTCATCCATTGTTCGTACACTACAAAAAGTCTATGATTAACTATTTTTATGGAGATTTTTCCATTAAATTATTCCGTCTAATTTCTGGATTTACAATAGTATAATCACAAAACAAAGTCATAATTGTCATAATAAGAATAATTGTAAATGATAAATACATTTTCCAACAGTCGAAAAACAACATTTGCACATTTTAATTATTTATTACGGTGAATGAATAAACAAAAATAGTAGTTCAAATGAAAATCATCGAATGTGACTTATATTCTTTTTTTGTATACGCTTTTTATAGATAAAAAATAATAAATGTGAAATAGAACAGATATATCCATATCGACGTAATTGATGTCGACAAATTAAAGTAAAAATAACAGAAAAGTAAGAAACTGTTCAATACATAAACAAAGAAGCACTACGTACAAAGTCCAAGATGATCTCGACAATGTTTTATTTGTCGCGATAAGTTGCTAGTGAGTTTTTTTCCATTATCCATTGTTATTATTCATGTATTTGACCAATGTATTAATTAGAGTTATTTCAATAGCCTACACGTTCACATCAAGAAAACCAAAAATTGAAGGGGGAGGAGGGAGAATTGCTAACTGCTTGGTTTATATTGACGACTAAAAATGTTTGCTTGCTGTGAGTTAAAATGGAAGAAAATTTTCGTTTATGATCCATTAATATGTTTCACGCACACTTGTCGTTCTTATCCGTAAATTTTGTTATGAAATAATCGATAAGCTACGTATCGGAGCTCAAAGTTCCACGTCAAGATAGATATCATACGAATAAGTATTGCAACATTTATATATATATGTTCAATATATACATATAAGCTTCAATGTATTAGATGTGGAAAAACTTTTCATTTACATCATGAATTTAAATTTAAATATACATAAAATAATCTTCACGTGCAATGATTTATTTATACAAACGTTTTCATGAATAAATTGATTGAGATTCCTTACTCGAAAAAAAATTTTTCTTGACACAGCACTATAAAAAGTCACTCAATTGACAAAAAATGTATATTGATGATAACAACGATGCAAGATTTATTAAATGCAAAGATAAACACGCGATGTTTTTATTGTTGTAACGTCTAAGAGAATGAGACAGATGGATGCAGATACATCTTGCATATATGTTGTATCGATATTTTAGTCGCGTCACATGCAATATTATGCTATATGAAAAATAGAATTTAAGTATATTAAAGAAGCCATTTAACCGAAAGTTACATACATTAACGTACAACATTTTTCAGTATAAAGTTGTCTCGGAAAAAATATTTTTGGTGGTACCTTTTAATCTCCATATGCAGATAATGCAGACACCAAAGCCGCGTGCTCCGAATCGAGTATGTGCAATTACTCGAATAAATGTATCGATTTATTTTTTTCTGATAAAAATTCACAGATATATCACAATGACAAATAGATATGGAATTCGTAGCACGCAATTTTGAAGAGGTGATTATAATAATATTAAGCACTAAAGCTGTTGGTAAAAAGGATTCTTCAAAGAAAAATTGTGTGAAACGTAGAAGAATTTGAGGTGAAATTTCTAATATGTAATTGTGATCAATCACCCTAAAAAATAAAGAGGACAATTTTTAGAATGTAATTTTTTCCAGCAAAAAGTGGAGTTTCGCTGAGAAAATTGTTGCAAACGTTTAAAGCATAAATCCTATCCTTAATATCACGATAAAATGAATAATGAAAATAATACCATATCTCTCTCAAAACAAAATATAATTAGGTTAAGATATAATTATGGTAGCATTAACATATATACATATTCTTAAAACAGAAACAAAACCAAATATCGCATCAATAAAACTGTAAGTAGACTCTAGTTAAACATGAATCATTTGGATTTAGTCACGTAATGTTTAATTGGCAAATTTTCGTGCAAGTACACTTGGCTAGTCCAATTTTGTCACAGACTCAGACAGAAAAAAGTCTCATTGAAGTAAATGAAAAGAATCTGTCCCAACAGTGGTGTGTGGTTAGGTGAGATGTGGTGAAAGGACGCATATATATATATATATATATATATATATACTAATACGAAGCGGGGAACCAGTTAATCGGTGACCGTAAACTTCTATCTATTACATAGCAACGCGCGATCTTGACTTTCGTAGAGAAAGAGAAAGACCCTCAACCTGACCCAGGAGAACATATTTATTTTACCCCAGTATGTACATGTATCTTCCTCGTCTGTCCGGTCTTGCTTTTTCTCTTTTTCTAATACTGTGCCTCGATCAAACAAGATATTTTATTCATTCGCGGTTCTTCTCTTCTCTTTTTCATAATATATACTCACATATGAATATGGAACGTAGAATTTGTTGCAGATGACAGTGTCTACTATCTAATTATTAGCTCGTCCCAAATTTTTATTTATCTTATATATATATGTATATATAATCATATCACCATGATTTTGTGTCTATTATTCAATTTTTAATATCTTAAAATCGTTTCTTGTCAAATTTTTTCTTATATTTGCGTTTTATTTTTATTGACACGCAAACTGATTGCAGTGTTACTCACAAATAAGTCACAATATCATTTTATACTTCGTTTGTAATTGTTGTTGATTTATATCCAATAACTGTTTGTAGATATTATATTGACTTGTTAAAGAAGTTTGCCGAACAACATCATCCACAAATTGCTTAATAGTGCGAATGAATTTTGAATGTAGGCTTTGTCATATTTTTATTACTCCGTTCATTCTTCTATGACACACGATTGTACATAATGCACACAATGCACGTTCAATATTGCCTTGAAATACAGAATAAATATGGCGGATCGCTAGAATTGGAAGGTGGGGCAATAATAACAATGTATGAATGTACATTTCTATGTACATTCATACATATATATATATGCCCATTTTTTGCTAGAGGAAAATGGCTGTCAATCGGTATTATTGGATACGCAATTACCGATCGCATGACACAGATGTCGTTGTTGCCATTGGAAATACAGCAGATTCACTGACATTCACAATATAGATGAAATACAAGCGATAAAGAGACATATTTTTTCCATTATTGATATTATTTGTAATATTCATTAATGTCTCTAATGTATATATCAGAATTGACTTATATGAGTACGACAACTATGTTTCACTCGACATATAGTGAAAAACGGTGTGCAATTATTTCGATACGAACTGGTGCTATGTTCAACTAACGTAACACCTGTGTACGTAAAAATCCTATGTTCGGATACATTTTAAATTATACTTTACAAAATGCTCATAAAGATTTTAGGCTATTAATTTATTTTGTGTTATTAAAAAAAAAATAATAATTCATTGATAAAATGCTTTTATAGTATTTTCTTCTTAGTCTATAAAATCTGTGGCTTAGTCTCATATATAATATTGAGTTATAAACAGAAGTCATATGAAAAAAGTCAAATTTGGTGATAACCCTCTACGTAATGAAATTTAATGTATTGCATAGCTTCAATTTTTACTTGGACTTCAGTCGACATTAACATAACTAATTCAATATAACGAATTCCCATACGTCGTCCGACATTACTTGTCAGAATTATTTCTTATAGTTGAATAATAATTCCAAATAAACTATATAAATTTCAGTCAACATATCCAATCAAGGTTATATAAGGGCAATATGAATGCGTTAATTTCAAATTTAAATGAAAACATTGTTATCTGTCGGAGCGATAGAGTAGTTTCTCTGTATTAGGGATTCCATACAACTTTTCTAGACATTAGCGCCAACGTAGAAAATAGTCCCCAAATTTTCAGCGAAGAAGTTCCATCTTACAAACGTCACGCTCTTTGCGGATGCCTATTAATGTTGCTACATCCGTTTGAGCCGGGTATGATGGGATTCCCATTATCTGTAAATTAGTCAAATCAACCGCTTCAAGCCCATACAAAAACCGAGAGTTCAATCTAGCCGAAAAGTATTTTGTAATAATTATTTGGTTTTATTGACTTGTGCTTTTTAGTACAAATGTGTCGGTCCCCACACTACAATATAAAATGCTGAGAAAAGAAATAAACAATATTTATACATACATACAATGTATGCATAATTTATTCTTACAATAATTCATTTTTTTTGTCAATAATGTATGTTTATGTGCTTTATGGTTCTCACAAATTTTTCACACGTAATACATTAATCCGATCATAAAAAATTACAATACCATCTAAAAACTCCCGCTATTTGGTATGATAATTATTATAAACGATATATGTGTAGATCATTCTATGAAACCAAAACTTTATGATATATGCATTCATTATTTAATATGACTAAAATACATCACGAATTTCGGTGTCAAATGAAGGATATATATGTCCTTAACGAACTGTATCCCTGCTAAAACGCAGTCGACCCATCAGCAATCCAACAAATGTATGCAGAAATCCATGACTTTTGTGAACCAAGCTTATATATTACAAGAATATTGGTTACATCGTTTATAGGATTTAGACAATCATGAAAATTGCTACCTCGCATATGGGAATTTAGAATTGTTACGTCACTGGATCATTCCTTCTCTTTTTAATAGTCAATTATTATTTCGTCAAGTAATAATGTTATGGTATGTTCAATTACATATTCTTTTTTCCTTCATTTGGGATTCATCAATTGATAGTATTCACAGTCGAACCCGATGTAACTAAAAAATCTATCACAATATGCTGGAAATTATTGGTCGACTTCGGTTCAATAGGGAAAGTAGTTAATTATATTTTTATAATTAATTTGAAAAAATTAATATATAATCAAAGAAACAAACTATTTATATAAATTGGAATAGAACTAATACTGCATTTTAATGATCGTGAAATATTCAATAACATTATTTCGTACATCAATATTTATCAGGCAAGATCACTCTTAAAATGTCTTGAGAATATATTTTCATATTTTTGTGTCGAATTTTTTAGTACGAAAAATATACATATCATTATAATCATTAATCATATACCGAGAGGAATGCGCAAACGTATAAATGATCACAATTTTAACAATCAATTAATAGAAAATATTATGCACCATAATGAATTAGATTTGGCCGAGTGTATTTTTTTCAATACATACGGAATCAACTAGGGAAAATGTGTACAATATTTAGGATATCAATTCAAGTTATTGCCACAATTCTGTTTGGTATCTTGCTGATTTTCATTTACTAATAAATTGAGTTTTGTTACATGTACACTTTAGTAATGCACATTTTCATTCAATAGCATTATCATCTTTTCAATACGTTGAATAATCCGAATTTTCCGCACTTTCCGATTATTTTATTTTGTTTTATTTTTTTGGTTATCTTGTTTCTTCTTCGTTGAGTTTACGATGAAAACTTTCTGTAGTGGTTAGCGCGACTTTTCGCAAATTGAAAAGCAATTATTTGTTGTATTTGTATCAGGCAGCCAGTGATTGGTCAAAGTGTTTGTTTTTACACTGTCGTAACAAATTAGACTTCATTGTTTCAAAGCGTCCACTACATCAATGATTAGATTTTGAGTAGTTATGTAAGTTAGGAAATTCAATGCGTTTCAGTTTAAAAAGATTGATGTTTCGAAAAATTATGATGCCTATAAATAACTTATTTGCATAATCCACTTTAATGTACGATTTTTTATGAATTCTTTTTTTCTCTTTTATTTAAGATCCAATTTATTGGTAGTATTTGTTCTTTCTCGTTTCGTACTCAAAAATGTATTACACACATCCATGTGTAAAAAGCAAGCAATTGAGAAATATTTTAATACGCACAATATATTTCATGAGGCTGATAAAATTCTGTATATGATTTCTTTAATTATCAATTTATTTATTATTAATTGATTTCTTTTTATTCCGACAAGATTATCAATAATCGGGGCACTGTTTGCGAACATCATGATCATTAATTGGCGATCGTTTTGGATGGAAATATAAGTCTTGTAGGCGCACATTTACAGTGCTCTCTTTGCGAGTTGTTTATTTTTTTTTTGTTGAAACACATACAAAATCCATATTTTTCTCTATGATTTTTTCATTCAATTTCATTCGTGAATGTGATTTCCACCAGCTCGGAGGATAGACAAAGCGAATTATGATTCCATGATCTCCCTTCTGTTTCTCTGACGTTATAAATGTATGCAAGTATGTCAAATGGCGACATTTCCTCCTACCTAAAATGTATCCGTTGGCTCTCGTACAGTATTATTTGATAGTTATCTGTATTATTATATGCAATTGTTCTATTACAGTACTGAAATTGTAAATTCTTATATAGTTAGGATTTCGCTAATTAACAAAATGTTTTTGAAATTCATTTTGTCGAAAATGTTAACTTTTTTCTGGCGCTGACAAATAGAATTATTTATTTCAATCAATTCTCCATCATTATCCATATTGCTTTCAGCATTTGATACGTTTCACTGCTATGTTCACATTTTTCAGTCTCATCATAACAGCGAGTTAAGATTATTGCAGTATTTTAACTCTTCAGCTGCTTTCAAACCGTATTTATGCGAAAATTTGAAAATTTTCTTCTCATATGCCAGACGACATAAATTCACAGTTGCAATATGTATATGAGTGGGCTTCTAGTACCTATCAACCGTCATTTTATTTTTATTGTCTTCTCGCCATATGCTTGTTCGCTATATTCAAATTTTTAACGTAACGATCGTAATTTAAGTCTCAACACAAAATATGTGCAAACTCTAAGAATAATGAGGAAGGCAATAAGGGCAACAGCATCGATCCAATATACGGCATCGCCCATTGATATTTCTTTAAGAAATACTTTTGGAATTCTATAATGGCAGTATGCTACTGAACATCGTAGACGCTCACGTTCATATCCATAAACAGTGATAATAGCACCTTCAAATCCATAACGTATATATGAAACATATGATAACCACTGTAAGTAGTATGGCATTGCCGTAAATTTAATGAAGAATCCTGAAAATAGGACGATTGGTACAGATGACACGGGACCTATAAACATACCACTCTGAAATGAAAGATAAGAAGAAATTATATTTTAAATTGTAACATTTATGATTATTATCTGTTATTTTTTCAATGTTTTCGTACTAATTCATCGGCCAGAGCATCAAGGTTATTCGATATACCAAGTTTATATTTGTTGGCCGAATTGAAAAAAATAAAAAATGGCAGACAAATAAGGCATTACAAAAAAATTTATTCGTTTGAAAAATTGAATGCACTATGATTCCCTATAGAGCAACAATTATTAACATGATTTTTCAAATTTTTAATTAAAAATCGTCGAAAATTATATAAAAAATAATACTAGAACGCAACTAAGTTATTCATATCATGATACAACCTACCTCAACGCTCATTGCCGCACCTATCAGTAAACCAATGGATTGTGACACCAGCGCCGTTAGAATACAAATATTGAGATACATAAGGAACCTGTATGCCTCTAATGGTTGTGACGTCATGAAATAAACTATTGTCACATAAGCTATTGAGAATGCGGTTTGAAACGGCAGATCGGCAATTGTTCGCGCAAGGTAAAATGACTTTAATGAGTACCAATAATTCAAGTGTTCACGAACGAATACCGCCATTTCTGTTGGGACTAAAACATAAAAATAAATGAACGAACGAAATGTTACTATTTTTATATTTTTGTATTGTTGTATACTTACAAGTGAGTATCGTTGGCATCATTGCGGTAAACATAAGAAACATAACAGTAAAGAAAATACATCCAGCATTGCTGTATGCCTCGTTGCCCTCATTTCCAATGTCGTAATAGAGAGCGCCAATGAGTAGGCCAACAATAATATGTGAGATCAGCCTTACTCTCGTCAATGTCTGGAAAAAAAAAGAAAAACGAATAATAAATAAACTAAATGAAGAAACATTATTGATTTTGTAATTATACACAGAGATTATTTCACTGTGAAACTGCATATGTTAAAACAGTGAGCGGGAACCATACACCGACGTTGATAAAATGTAATAAGTGAATACGAATAATGTCACTTTCAAAAGAATACCAACATGAAGTCAATCACATATGTAACGCCAATCACGTTATTTATTAAATATTCGTATGGTTTTAATATGCCTGTGTTTCTATCGCATCAACTTTTATTCTATTATTATTCTCAATGGATGTAACCATCAGAAAGTACAATCATTTTCACCGTATATACACTAAGTTTCTGACAATTACTTATGGTTCCACAGCATTTTTTCGCAATTACATTATTTTTCATATCAATTTTTGTCAACATCCAATGGTAGTTTTCCACCTACTATTTTAACATAGTAATTTTCACAGCGCAATTTTGTCTGTGTATATTCATGTTAATTAACAGACCATATCGCGCATTTGTGATAAGAAAGTTCGTTTGAGTAAAATCCAAAATTGTGTCCAGCCATTAGTTGGAAATCCAACTTTCTGTTCTATACTCTCAGCACTATCCAATAGTGATGTTGTACATGAAACGGGCATATTTACAACCATTACACCTCCACCTACTCCACCACTACCACCACGACAGCCACCAGTCTTAATAACGCCGTTTGGAATTGTCGAATTTTCTGCTTCAGGTTTCCTCTGTTGTGGCAGTGATTGTTTCGCGATGTCATTTGATATCATTTGACTCGCATCGAATGCCGCTTGATGTAACTTATAATTGTTGCATTTCCCGTTGTTCACAGCCATTACTAGTCGTTCAACACACTCGCCATGTTCACCGCTCGCCACCTCCATAACTAAAATTCAAAATTTTATTCAAAAAACAAAATTAATTTGATATTACAAAACCTTAATTTATTATTGTATATTAAAATAGAATAAATTACCAATAAGAATATATTGAAAAACGAAGGAAGATATCGATTTCTATCTCGAAGAATGAATTAGAATTAACGTTTATATTAATGAAATATTATTGAATAATAAATATACCGTAATCAGCTGGATTGTGATAACTCGGACATTCTAAACCCATTGACGATAAGAAGGGCACGAGACCACCGACGTTACCTTGGTAAATGCATTGACCTTCGGCCAATAAATAGAGATTATCAAACATCTCAAATAAACGTGCGCTTGGCTGATGAATTGTGCAAATGATTGTTCTTCCTGAAAACCAAAAATTATTATTCTCAAAATGTAAAATGTAAATAATTAAAAGAGAATTTGAATATATATATATATTAAGGATGGTCCAAGATTTTGACTATTTTGTTTTGCAGTTTTTCAATATATCAATATGCCTGATTATTAAAATAAATAGGTATTTTTAAATTATTAATATATTAATTTTGAGTAAAGAACGTATTGAGGAAATATGGATTGAAATTCAATATTAATGTCCTTAGAATAGACACATTCATATGTTTAAATAGATGCGTTAGAATATCATTTATGATCCGCATACTTCGGGCCTTCCTGTGTGTCCCTGTATTTCCCCTCAAATTTTTCGAAACGTACATCTTATAAATATATATTTTTTTTCTTTTGTAATATAATTGTAACTTACCTCCACGACTTAGCGATTTCAGTAAATTGAGGCATTGAAAACACGACAAACTGTCCAATCCGGATGTGGGCTCGTCGAAGAACATTACTGGTGGATTATTAACTAGTTCCAATGCTATCGACAATCGTTTTCGTTGCCCTCCACTTAAACACTGCGTTTGCGTATTGCTTGCATCACTTAGGCCAAGTGTGTCAATTATTTCTTCAACCTGAAAAACGAGTAACAACAATTCAGCACATTATTTGGAGTTGTGTTCACAGTTGGCTTTAGTTATCATATACCATGAATTTATAATGAAATACTTACAACAACTTTTTTTGCTGTCGCATCCAAATCTTTACCCAATTTCAAATTCGCTGAGACCATCATACATTCGTGTACGCTCAAATGCGGCAGCAATCGATCGTCTTGCATTATATAACACGACATTTTTCGAAATCTCCTCAAATTTCGGTCTTTCCCATTTATCAATATCGATCCATTTAAATTCGAAGTTCTGATTTGGAATAATTAAAATTAATTGCGATGACAAAGAGATTTAACTCTACAAGTTGTTATTTTCTTTAAGAGATGAATTTCTTACTCACTTGTAACCTGCTAACACATTCATCAATGTGCTTTTTCCTGCGCCAGATGGGCCCATGATGGCGGTTAGTTGACTCGATTTGAATTTTCCATTCACACATTTCAAAATAGTCTTGTAACCTGTGTGAGTTAAATTGAAAATAATAGCACCTAAACTTATTTATCAATTATACAAATCTTGATTTATTTACTTATATATTTCAATGTTTAACAAGAATAAAATTAATTCTGTACATTTTCAATAATTGAAAAGAATTATCGATTGTTTAAAATATTTTTCGGCAGGATTTCTCATGCGAACTTCTCCAGAAATTAAAAAAAAAACAATTTGCGCTATAACAAATATAGATGTAGATTCACTATTCTGTTGGAAGACATATTCATCTAGTTGCACTATTATATAGCCTAAAAGTGAGAGATTTCATTTAGGCCGTGGTGGGCATTCCTATCGATTCTTTCTCGCGCGCGCAGGTCATTCACATTCGTCGTTGTATATGTGTATGTCCAATGTGGATGCAATATGACATGTAACGTAGATCTATATACAATTGCCAGTGCAACCTAGCCAATTTTAATTCTACTAAAGAGAGCCGCAATAGACTAGTTCACACGAAAATATCAATATACCAATTGTGTTTGTATTTTTAAAGCAAAAATAGCTATGTTTATTTTTACTTTTTCCAATGATTCTACTGATGGAAAAAAAACAAGGAATTGAAATGATTTGCATCGGTTTAGTAAAGTTAGAAATGTATGAGGTCTACTTTTGTAAGATGTTATCAACTAATGCACGAATTCCTCAACTAAATAGGTCAGTGCACGTGAACATATATATTCATCTTATTTATACATACCTCTCTGTCTGCCCTCAGACACGCTGTAGGCCAAATTTTTGAATTCAATGTCAACAGGGGGCCTCTGGGGTAAATGAGTGAGGGCAACGGCAGGACGTTTATTCACCTGAGGTGAACTGGCACCCGTGTGATTTTGAATTTTTCTAGCTAGGCCACCAGTCGCACATCCACTACCATCATTGCCATTTGTTACCGTTGATGTTCCATTGCAGCTACAGTGTAAATTATTTTGTGACCCTCTGCAATATGTCGAAAACAAAAACCACTTATTATTTAATAATGAATTTTAGTAATTTTTAATTCCCCTTCAATTCATGATGAATAATGATTGATAACTTGTCCTCCAGTGTTTGTCAATTTTTTTCTATTCTGAACGTGTGTTAAAAGTTGAATTTGTCAATGTGCCAGTACAAGCGTGGGTGCTGAGTAATCTGAAATTAAATCACAAGACAGAAGTAGAGGTGAGCAGAAAAGAGGAGAAGGGGGAGAGCCAGAGAGCGAGCGGGAGTACATCGATGCCAAAATGTCTGCTTCACAAAAACTTGGCTTCTATTCGTATACCAGATCACGGCACCTTCGAGTATGGACGCACTGAAAACTCCTGGGGACAGTACATATATATATACTGACTGTGTAGAATTAATTTCAGAGATGTTGAGAGTAGAAAAAAGAAATTCAGTCGCACTTCTATGTAGTATCTATTGAAACCCACAAATTCTTGTACAATTCGAAGGCTAATCATTTTTAAAGAGATTGGTTATAATGCAAATTACCAGCAATGTTTGCGCGCATTTGCCCTGACGGTTTTTTATAGGTCAATGCGAATATAAATTTGCACAAATTAATATATACAAAGAGCATTATCACTTGATTACAATTATAAATAGTTGCAAAACCTACCAACAAATATAGTAATCGTAAGATGTACCTTACTGTTCATAATTCGTACTGTTGTTACAGGGTAAAAATTTAATTTTTATTGTGTATCAATTTTATCTCAAATTATCAACTATGCCACGCTTATTATTATTCAATATTCTGATTAAGTGTTCTTTGATGTCAATTACAATTACAACATGTATTAAATTAATTGATAAGTATGATAACATTGGAAATAAATGCTGTAGTATTATTATCAGTTCATGGGATTGATTTTACATTAGACGATTGATCAACATTTTATCTTATCAATTATATAATAAGATTCAATGAAGATTTCAAGTGCTTGTGGCCACAAAGTTCACTTCGGATTATAATATGACCATCAGTGTAAAATTATGTTTCTCTTTTTCCCTCTTTTTCCTCTATTGATGTTCAACTCAGATAAAGCGTAGAGTTGCACCATGATTTTTATGCTTATCTCTATCCATATATGTAGGACATTTATATGAGATGAAAGTGACAACTGTCGCATGGCAATATATATGAAAATGACTATGTTTTCGGCGTATGAATTTTTCGTCCTTAATTAACATTTCTAGTGTTATATTGTTTTTAATTAACATTCAAAATAGGTCCCCGGTATATGTTTTAACATTGTAATCTTTGTGGAGTTATGACAGTGGAATAAACACATATATAGTATTATATGTGATATGAAATCAGTAAAAGTTTGAATTCATTTGCTATCGAATGAAAATGGATAGAATTATTCAGATGAATAGAATTTCACCTACAGATATATTAATGATAAGTATATCTGAAATCAAACGCGGTCTCATCGATAATGATAGTTATTATCAATTATCCGATAATTTTATACGCGAAATATTCTTATTCAATTGTATCTATAATAATTATACTTTAATCCGTAAAAAAAAAAAGTGAAAAACAAATAAAAAATACGTAACGACAATGTTTAAGACTCGATATCAGTAAAAAGAATTGATAAAGAATTATCAAGTCGAAACAGCGGTTGCAATTACAAACAAAAATAATAAAAGTGTATACATTTGGTTGGCGTTCAGTGTTTAAAATTCCGCTGCATTTTATGCTTCCGTATTGCGAGTGCAACAGATATTTATTGTTTCTTTAATAAATTTGTCATTGGCCCTGGAAAAAACACCTATTGCAAATGTTTTTTTTTCCTTCTTTTCATTCTACGTCATACATACAGCAGAATAGGTGCATAGATAGCCTCATCGATGATTAGTCTAGGCGAGTCATAAGAAACCTTGACGTATCGATCTATTATGCGTAAAGTATATATACTCTGATCTAACGACCCCCGTTTTTCTGACGTGGCACTTTCACTTCAATCATCACAGAAAAAAATGCCTTCTCGAAAACTAAGATCTTTCCACAAATATGAATAATTCCTTATTGTGAGATAGATAATATTAATCGTTGACTGCATTGTTGTTCCATTTATGAACTTGCTACTGCAATAAAACAAAATGCTCTTCCTTCAGGAATGAATTGTGTCAATAGTGATACTGGGATGAAGGCTTGCTTTTTACACTTAATTACATTTTCATCAATTTATATTAAGTATTCCTAATCATGTTTTTGAGTTGTCTCACCCAGATACTGCATTGTTGAGATTCTGTAAGTGTAGTGTCGGCGGTGGTGATTTAATTGTCACCTGATGAGATCCCTCTGCGACAAATTGCACTTGTTCGTCCCCGTTGTATCTCGAGACACCGCCGAGTGTAAGATTCTTTATGTCTGCCATAATGTATATTCAGTAATATTCACTTCGTATCAACCTAAGAAATAAACAAAAATATAATCGAAATTGATCAATAATTAAGAATTTTTAATGAACGAGAATATAAATTATATATTTTTATGGCCGATTCGATTGTCCAATTAGATTTCTTGCGTAATTACATGGCACCTTTCATTTTTCATTAATGTCCTTTTTTCTCCGTGGTTCCTAATATAGAATAAAAAAAAATGAAATCTAATAATTGACACAAAAGAAATTATGTGAAGAATGTGCGGAAAAAATTCATACATTCATTCAACCTTAATCTATCGAGAATTGAGATGATAAATTGGGAATTGAGTAGAACAGTAAGAATATTTGTCTTTTCTACTTCCTGTATATGTATATAATATTACATTCTGCAATTTGAATTCAATTCAATTGCAACGTGAGCGTCATTGAGCAGAGCAATGCCCTTGTAATTTTATATTGCTATCGCAGGCGATAAATAATCGTGCGTGATACGGAAATAAAATGCGCGTTTTTCATATCGTGAAGACAATTGCAAATTGATCTATCAGCATATTATGTCAAAATACTTGATATTTGATATTGAAAGTGTGTAAGATGTGCGTTAATTTATTAATAATTTTTTTAATCTCAAAAATTTTTCAATACTATCAATTTCTAAAATGTCCAATTGAATTTTAACTGTGAATGATCGGCAATTCATTATGAAAATTAATTGCAAGCTGAATTTCTTTTATTTAATCATTCTTCTTTGTAATAGGTCATTCTTTCGATTTGTATTTGAACTTTTATTTGATCTTATTGACTCATTGCCGTGCGGTCATCTTGCAGACAGTGTCTAGATGTGTTGAATTGACGTGGGACTACACACAAGCGTGCAGTTTCTTGACACTATCATTATTTATACAAGCAGCCAAAATCCCCATAGCGTAAACAAGTGTGTAATAAATTCGATCAATACATTATATCTGTTAAATTGGTAATTGATTTAAAAAGAAAAAATATTGATTATTGAATAAAATCCATTTTTTTTTATTTTTCAATGGTAATTTGTTATTTATATTATTTTATGTACAATTTCGATCGGACATTCATTTCGTACCATAATATATTATGAAGCTACCATATAAATGATGTTCACGCTGAAAAATGATATGGTAACGAAGAAAATAGGGTATGAATACCAACGTGAAATGCACGCAGATATATGTGTGCAATTACGCAGGCGTATTCATATTGTATCACGACTTGTCCCAATATTCTCAATGTTCTCATAATTTGATGTATGTGAATGAACAATTAATAACATACAAATATATATATATATTTGAATAGTTATGATATATATATATAACAATATATCTCCACTGATAATTCCGAATAAAATTGGGAAGGACACAAATTAATAGTAAAGTCAAATATTTCAGGTATATATATATATATTTTGAAGGGATATCAAAAGATTTTGAATAGTTCGAAGATATTTTTGTGTGAAATGAAAATTAATACGTTTGAATTTAATTGTCGTATTAACCACAATATCTAAAAAGTATGTTATATAAATGAAAGGAGAAAATAATATACATATGTACATATTTTTATTTGAAGAATATTCTCACTTATTCTTATTTCATACTTGTGTACTTAAAATGAATTAAAGAAAAATTGATAAAAGTTACTTACAACACGAAGAATGAGTAATAAATTCCAAGAACACAATTCATAACCCGTGAACTGATCACCAGCAACAGCAGATGCAGCAATCAAACATCATGTCTCTTTCTTTTTCACTTTTCTATACTTTTACAGTGTTCAATTCCTCCTATTGTGTTGATGCACGTCTGACACTCAACAACTGACACTACTGACATACATACACCAAGGATAATTACACGATCTGTATTGGACGTGAATGCGCCCGTGACTATTTTGCTCTGTAGTTTTATACCTATCTATATCACCGGTGCTTTGCGATGTATCCACCAAGCACAAAGGATTTCTGTTTGTTGCAGAGTGTACGAATCCTTTTGTGTGAATGTTCCTGAGTAAGCTATAGAGGGAGAGATCTGAGTTGGAGTATGGAGGGGATGGAAAGAATCGAAGTTGTGACAAGATCACTTATATTTTCTTTTGACGACTTTATTATTACACACGCTCACGCAAAAACACTTGCACATAAATACACAATTTTATGGAAAGCATATCATATACAGTGATCAAATTTCGCTCACCGACAACTAATAATTGATTGGAAAAAAAAATTTGTTTTCTATTGTCTTTTCTTTTTTTTTCTTTACGAATTTTCTCTTTTCATATCATTGGATGGCGCATGCTGAACACAAGCACGCGTGTTATGCCACGGACAGTTGGGCACTGAGAGAACGACGGCGGCGATGATGAGACCTGCGTCAAAATCAGCTGCTTTTCTCCACTATGGAGTTGCGTTTGGATTGTGAACCACAGTTCACCGTTCAGGTGCGCGTTTTCAAGGCGTTAGAGGGAAAATTCACTATCTATCCTTAAATACTTCGGAATATTTTTAATTTTATTCAGCAAACGCATTAAATTTATTTACAAAATATTAAAATTTTTATGATAAGTACAATGTAATTTGTTGAATGCAGTATTAGAAATGAAATAAGTTGCATTACGAGTAGCAGCAATGTTAGTGGTGTTCTGTTGTTTATGCTATAAACAGGGCCACAAGCGCGTGCAGTTCTCTTACACGAGAAGTTTACAAATATTGAAGTGAAAGGCGCTGTAAAAAGGAAATATATCTATAAAATTGGACAAATAATATTTTTATTCTGCGAATTATTCATTTCTCTTTCTATCGTACGTATTACAAATATAATATGGAAAGAAAATTTTAATAAATATTTTTGTTATTATCAATAAAAATCTACAATATGTGCATTGACCTGAGAAAGAAAAAAAAAGTATTTGCATACGTGATAATCGTGTATAACTATTTGTCTCAATTCCTGTATTGATAGATTGAATAAGTAGAAAGGGTATAAAATCATTCTACTACGTCCCTGTAGCGCACGAGCATGAACAATAAAAAGCCAACAGCGTGCACAACCTTTAGATGTGAAAATTCTTTGGCCGTGCAAGCAAATTTCAGCCGTACAGTTTTTTTCATTCGACATCATTCACTATACGAGAAGTATAGTTGAGCAAGCGATTGGGCTTGAGAACGCACACGAAAAATGAGAGTGGGAGAGAAGGAGCGAGAGAGGGAGAGAGAGAGAGAGAAAATAAGAGAGGGAAAGGAGAAACGAAGTGCCCACGTGTGTGTTGCTATGTAATGTTAATAGTGACAATGTTGAAGAGGGGATTGGTTGCGACCGTCGAGAAAGGCAGATATAGTAGTGGGAGAGAGAGAGAGAGTTTCACGTAGTATGCTTTGGATCGATACTCTAGCACTGGAGCGACCGTTCTTGGGTATAAGTGCACTCTGACAAGTACACATGCACCGGAGCACTGCCAGGAGATTGTGAATGTAGAAGCGGGAAAATGGGATTTTTAAAGAGAGAAGCTAGAAACAACTTATATGAATTTTTATCTAGGTCTTCAATACCTTCTTTTTTCTTCAGAGAGGAAGAAAAAGGAATCTGTATATAGTTGGAATGTAGAACCGTTAGGATTATTGGTATACATATATTTAAAGTTTTAGAATAAAAAATATTTTATTGGGATGATTCAACAGTCGATTAATTTTATTTTCTTTCTGTTTTCAGACTCGCAGTGCTGACTGTTGAGGGACAATTTTGACGTATATCAGTTATGTCTTTTGTAGATAAATATTGCGTTTCTTTGTTAAATTTTCTTTGAATACAACAACTTTGCGTCAATTAATTAGTTATTTGAAACTTATATAGCGTTAAAGAAATGGAAATCCGTTCATATGAGTACATTCCATTTGTCGTTATTTCTTTGGTTCGTCAAATCATCTATCAATCTCTGTAGATAAATAATTATTGATATAACATAAAAAAAAAGAATTTAATATTATACAGCTGTTGCTGAATATAATGTATTTGTGAATACAATTCAATTATATAGAACGATAATAATATAATTATGATAATATAGGAAATTGATGTTGACTGGAAGATGATAATGACTTCATGCATCGTAAAATAAAAAAACATATTTTTCGCGACAATTATTGATATAAGTAAAATAGCGCACTTTCTAAAATAATAAAAACATTGTAAAAGTATAAACGTAGAAGATGAAAAAAAATTTATTTCGTTTTGTATTTATACGATTTTAATTTATATTTTTATTTAGACATATAAATAAATAAAAATTTACATGTGTATATTGTGTATGGATTATCATTAACAGATGTCGAAGGAGAATATAGACATTGTACTCATTTATACGTTATTTAACTTGTCTTTTTTTTTTTTTTGGTGGCAACGTATAGAATAAATAAATTATAAATAATTTTCCAACGGAAATTATTTTGAAATGTTTTTGCATAAATCAATTTGAAATAGTGGAATAGTGTTCTAGTTGTGATTCTATCATACATTGATTGTACATTTGTAGGAAAAAAATTTGCCGCATCATGGCAATTATAAAAAGATACTTGAATCTATGAACATGGATGATATGATATGAGATAATAATTATATACCTATATAAGAAAAAAGTTCAGGTTGCGATGTGGAAAGATATTCTGCGGTAAGATTGCAAGTTTTTCTTTCATTATATTTTTTTCTGTTTTCAATAGCAAATGTGGCGAGTGGTGTTTCAGTAATTTACTCTGCAAGCGAATGATGGGATATTGCTTAAACAAAAAACGTTCTCCTATAAACTTGTGTATTTCCGTAAAAACATTAAATGAAGCAAAGGGTCATTATATTACGTCCTGCAGTTCAGTGGTCCGCTGTACACTAGTTTAAGCAGGCATACACACACACATATACAGGGTGTCCAAAAAGTTTTGAAACGGTGGAACAATCTCGCAAACTACTCATCGAATAAAAAAATAAAAAAACATTTGTCAAATATTTAAAAAAAAACTATTTTTTGACACCAATTATGATTCCCAACACCCCACCCATCGGATGGATGGGATGTAGGGGATTAAAATTTTAAAGTTTAAATGAAAAGTTGGGTCGAGTCATACTTCATTTGAACGGGCACAAAATTATCTTTCTGAAGATATCCTATTTATTGGACTTTACCTAAATGGTTAGTGCAAAAAAGTCTTTACAAAATACAATTTGGTATTTTTATAGAATTTTTTTTGCAGAAAACCACAAACTTAAATGAACGTTTTGTTGGGACAAAAATATCCTTAAATTGATCAAAGAATACTCTCGAAATTTAAAGAATTTTTTTAATAGTTTTAATTTTTTGAAAAGTCACAAAATCAAAGTTTCGAAAAATTTGAAAAAAGCAAGAGTGCTCTTCGAGCAATTTGAGGATATTTTTGTAATTAGAAAATGTTTATTTAAGTTTGTAGGTTTCGACAAAGATCTTCTGCACAATTACAAAGTTATATTTTGTAGACTTTTCTGCATTAACCATTCAAGGAAAATTCAATAATAGGGTATCTTCATAAAGGTAATTTTGTACCCTATCAAATGAGATGACTTGACCCCATTTTCCATTCAAGAATTCAAAAACCCCCCCCCCCCCCCCCCCCCCGTTGCGGGGGGTGAAAACTGGTGGCAAAAAAGTTTTTTTTTAATTATTTGATACGTGTTTTTTTATTTTTTTATTCGATGCAGTTTTCGAGATTTTTGACCGTTTCCAAACTTTCTGGACACCCTGTATATATTTCTGTGTGTGCGTGTGTGTGTAAATATGAATATACTTGCTTGATATAGTACGAATGATTCATCATTTCACAATGTAACAAAGGAGCATCAATCAATTTCTACTGGACTTTGTATATTCAGTTTACAAATTTACTTTTCAGGGATGAATCTTCACTCACGCTTATAAAATGTAGATAGTCAGTTGTCTTTAGATATGCATGCAAATGATGCGTATGTCAGTGCAATTGCACTCGACATTCTGTGGGGCACTCGAATGATTGTATTGAAAAAGAAATACCATGATAATTTTTTCATTTTACAATGATATGAGTTTATAAACAGATTCGTCATTAGGATTTTTTTCATAATATAGATAGAAATATTATCAGATACATCCGGATCAGTTTGAAAATAAACTTCGTCTGTGGAATTATTGAGTTCAGTTAAGTTGAATAATGTATGGTAGCATATAAGCAATCAGAAATTAATATTGAAAATATGACTAAAAATCCTTAAAAATTCGAAATTTTCATTGTTATTTTCGTTTATATATATCTTCGTTTTGCAATACATCCTTTTCCAAGTCGAGAATTTATTAAAAGTATTAAAATGTGAGAAAAATCTCTATATGATTTGCACTGTATTACCGATTGTCGTTAACTGTTTGTTAATATTTATAATTGACACGTAATTTCTCTATAAAATGTGAGTGTCAGATTCTAAAGGGCGTTACAAAATATATAGATAGAGTTGAAGACACTAGATATGAAGGTATCTACACATGATATTTACTATATCAACATTATTTTATTTAAGTAAATCTTGTTTAACAAAATCAGCAATAATATACTATATACATGAGAATAGTGATGTACTGCATCTTCGTGAAAGAAGAGGGAATCTGATGATGATGATTGACACTGGGTTGGAGCGTCATATTAGAGTTATACCTAGCTGATATAAGTTGAGTCTTGTCCAGCATCAAATTGCAGATATGAGCGACTAAAAAATAATACTGAAAGTCGATATCTCGAGCTATACATACTAAAAGCAAGTCCCTTAACTCATTTGTAACAAAAACAAATGGCACTGATAAACAACCAATATATACAACAATAAATATTAAACATTCATGAGATTGTGTTGTTGCCAATGGAAATTTAAATGGTTGGTGAGTATAATTATCAATTGTGCATTTATTAGTGGCAAAAAAAGTAAGGCGTAAAAAAATGATATGTGCTCTATTATGCAATGAAACAGTTATACAGAGTTGCAAAAGAAAATATATATCAAAGAAATTTTGGATTCATCCCTTATTCAAATGACGATGAGAGCGTGGATTTTATGAGACCATCTTCACTACTATTTATTCGCATTCCGAATAATTTGAAAATTATATCTGAATGACAAGGGTACAATTTGCCAACCTTTTATGTTCAGTTGATTAGAAAATATCAAAACAAAAAATAGTAAGAGACCCTATTACAGCTCCAGCACGGCCAGCGTGACTGTCAAGCTCTTTAGAGCCGTCAAAGGAAAAAGTATTACCATATCCTTTGAATAAATTGAATTTCCTTAAAATTGCAAATGAGGTTGAAAACAATGGCAATTCCCATATTACATTTGAGCTATAGATGAAAGACATTTAACTTACAAGTATGTTTGATTTCATATTGATTATCACTTAAATACGTGGATGTAAATTATGTTAAATCATTACTATTATTGATGCAGTGTCTTGTGATAATGAATGTTATTCATACTACCACTATGGAAACAGTCATAGTATTGATGGCTATTTGTGGTGCTAATTATTCGTTCATTTTCATTGATATTGGTGCTTATGGTAGAAGAAGGGATATAATAATTTTTTGGGATTCAGCAATAGGTCTGAAGTTTCAAAATAATGAAATGAACGTACCAAAATGAAATTTACTAACTGTAGATAAAGAGTAAATAAACAGAATGAGCCATATGTTTTTGTGGGAAACTAGGCTTTTCAGTTGACTAATTATTTACTTCGACCATATCTTTGCAGAAGTGGTCTTAATAGAGAAGAATCGATCTTGTAGAACGATTAAAAATACATTTGGTATTATAGTAAGTTTGTGGAGGATTCTAAAAAATCTTATTGATGCCACAGTTGAGAATACAATCAGTAAAATTTAAGAAATCACATATTTGTATAATTGGTTTCGCAAGCATAACGCGTACATGTTTAAATTTCACCACTTAGTTAACCAATAAGGGGCTAATAGTTTAATTCCTGGAACTCGAAGACATGAAGCTAATAATTTTCTTCTCGAAAACAGAGGAGCCTCTAGTTATAATTTCAGTAGCCGATCTGCATCAGCCATTCGAGATGATTATTGTGAATACTTCAATGCCTGAGGGGCTGTTTTCTGGCAATATATTCGTAATTGGAAGTGATTCATTGAAGTTTAAATTGTATTTAGAATAATCTTGAGATGTACATAATAATGTAAACTAATTTTTCTATAATCATGAACTGTAAAATAATTTTATTGAAAGTTTCAAAAAAAAAAAAAAATGAAAAATTCATGTGGTAAGTGTTAAATTAATCCAGATTCATCCATGCATGCAATATATATCGTTTTATAATCCTAGATTTGTAATGATTTTTATATTGTTCAACATCGAAATGTAATTGAGCAAAAAAATTGTTTGAGAATGAAAATCAGTGAGAAAAAAAATTTTTCATTATCATACTTTAACTATCATATAACGCTTAACCTTATTCAAAAACTCTTATATTACTCTAATAATATATGCAAAGTATTAGACTGATGGGACAATATTAATACGTGCCAGCGACAAGTTCAAATTTCCTATTTGGTTGTATTATTTGTGACCACCGTCAAAGAAACTATCTGATCTGCGAGTGAGGTGCTCTCCGTCACAGATGGTTGGGAGTTTGAATGGTTCACCTGTGGGTTGGGGGAATACATGTTAAAAGTATTATTTTTTCGTGAGTTATTGTATTCGGTTATCAAATTGTTTTCTGCAATAATTGCAAAATTTTGTTTGGAAAATATTTATTTTATTCCCTAACTAATAGAATTGTTCATTTTAACGAAAAGTGTCATTACACTCTCTTGAATAAACATTTGAATATAGTTGAATGTGTTTTTTTTGCTTACCCGATCTCGTTTTCAAATGTGTAGAATTAAAAGTTGACATGAATCCGGTTTGCGTGGCCGAGACCGAAACAAAAATTGAAGATTCATTCAACATTTATAATCAACGACTGAAATGTGTGTGATAACATTAAAATAAACTCACATCAAATATCCCATCGAGATCTAATTCTTTTGGACTATTTTTTAGGGCTGACAGTATTCTGTTGCTTGATAAATAAGACTACATGTCTCATTGTCACCAATAAAATAAATGCGGAATATGGTCCCTTAATGAATTCTGAGTTTGTAAAACTCCTCAGCAATTTTTATTAATGACGAAGCAATACTTGAGAATAGTTTTTTCCGCTCCGCTAACATTATCAGTCGCAGCATTGACACAGTCTTTTTCATGTAAATATATAAGATATCTAAGATAGATATATGAGTAGATGTATAAGATGCATAATGCAGCTTTTTCATGTCTGTAATCATATAGATTAAATAATTTTCGATTGAAAGAAAAGTGAACACATCATTTTAAATATATATTATATTTATATATAGGTAAAAGTTTTTGTTTACTTAATGAATAGTTCACTGATGATTCGTTAAGATGGATTGTTTGAACTTCTCACAGCTTTTTGCATTACCCGTATAAATGGTAGAGGAATATCATATGTTGGCACTTTATGTTTAGGTTTTTCCGAGATCTCCAGGCTATTGCCGTCATGGACAATAGCATTAACCTTGCATTCATGCAGTTATTTTTTGGCAACGTACGTATCGCCGACCTTTATGGTATGTATCTATATGGGAAAAGTGTTGACCCAATCAAAATCAAAACGTATCAGGTCGTTGAGCACTAACTTTTCTCATTGTTTACTAAAAATTATATACATGAAAAAAAAAACAACCTTGCACTGGCAATAAGGAATGGATGCAAACTTTCATGACGATAATAGCAGATGTCTACAGTAAATTCAAGCGGTCACTAGGCTTGCCAGCACTGCCTTAACACGTGACTGCTCTGTAGACAAAAAAAGCGCTGGCAATTCAATTTCCGTACTTGATTTGCAATGACTTTGTTTTAGATGCGTATTGTGTCATATGCAAAAAAAAGTAACTGTGAAGAGTAGCGCCGATTTCCAGATTCTTTGTAATACATATACCTTCATAAACATATCCACTGCAACAGTATCAACAGTGTGGACGGGCAAAACAGTTTAAATATTGAGTCCATCTGATTTCCGAAAGAGGCGCTACTTCGCTACGATGTCAGTTGATACACAGAGAAATATATATATAGATATGGGCATCCGGATATACAATTGCACATGTCCTCCACGGCTAATGCATGGCCTGTATATACGAAAATACTTGTGGGTTTATGCAATTGTGAGTGAACTTCCAAAGCAGTGAAAATATCACATATAACATGTATTATTATATTTTTTTTAAATAGATTACGTTCTGACACAACAACCGATAATTGTGAGTATGAATGAATTTATGTTTGAATAATTAAATTAAAATCATGGTTATAACCTCTATTTGCGTGAGATATACAATCTTGTGTTGTTTTTTTTACAATGCTTTAACTGTTTAAATAACTAATCGTTTGTAAAATTGACAGAACCAATAATGACTGATGTGAGAGAAAAAAATATTGCTGAATATGGACCAATTGAAGATGCTCAGGCATTGAAAATGCCCGATTTCAATCCTGAAGACAATCCACATCGTTTATTGGAAGAAAGTTCATTTGCCGTTCTTTTTCCCAAATATCGGGAAAAATATTTGAATGAATCATGGCCACTCATACAAAAAGAACTTGAGAAACACGGTGTAAAAGCTGAATTAGATTTAATTGAAGGCAGTATGACTGTAAGAACAACAAGAAAAACATGGGATCCATATATTATTATTAAGGCCAGAGAACTCATTAAATTATTGGCACGTTCGGTGCCCTATGAGCAAGCAATTCGTGTGCTTGAAGATGGTGTTGCCTCAGATATAATAAGAATATCGTCGTTAGTTAGAAAGAAAGAAAAATTTTTCAAAAGACGACAACGGTTAATTGGGCCAAATGGTTGCACACTAAAAGCCATTGAAATTTTGACGAAATGTTATATTCTTGTTCAAGGTCAAACTGTTGCGGCTTTGGGTCCCTACAAAGGTTTGAAACAAGTACGTAAAATAGCTGAAGATACAATGAATAATATACATCCAATTTATAATATTAAAACGTTGATGATAATGAGAGAACTTGAGAAAGATCCACAATTGAAAGACGCAAATTGGGCGCGATTTTTACCTGTATATAAAAAGAAAAATATATCAAAAAGAAAACAACCAAAAAATAAAAAAGTTAAGCAAGCGTACACGCCATTCCCGCCACCGCAGCAAGAAAGGAAAATTGATAAGGAAATGGCAAGTGGAGAATATTTCTTAAATCAGGAGCAGAAGCGAGCGAAACAGAAAAAAGAAGTTGATACGAAACATGAGGAAGCCAGAAAAAGGAGAGAAGAACGACGTGCACAGGCATTTTTGCCACCGATTGAAGAATCGCAACCGATTTCTATCGCGCAAATTGAAAAGACAACTGATTCCAAGAAACGTAAAAATGATGTGGATGTCAATGAATTAAAGAAGAAAGTGAACAAGGCAATGAAAAAAAAATCAAGCGCTGTCAATAAATCGAAATAATTATAAGATGGTGAATAAAATGAATACACGTGGACATTACTCATTTATGTTTTATTAGAAAAGAACTTCCCTAGTATTCATCATTATATTTTTTTTACCTCACGTATTTAATATATATATATATATATATATATATATATTATATTAGTGACTTACATCCGTTATTATATGATACAATTGCAAAATATTAAGTAGAAGAAACGTTTTCTTTTTTTGTTTATTAACATCTCAGCAATTCCTATTTATTCCTATATGTCAATACTTAATTGATAGGATGATAAACAAAACATTTCGTTCAGATGAATTGAGTCGTTGATATTTCTTTGTAATTGTTTTAACTTTTCTACTGTTTGTATTCTTTCAATTAACTCTCATCCACTCAATAAATTCGTGCCATCCTCTATATTACATTTTACATCATCGACGTTTGATTTTTATTTTGTTTTTTTTCTCGACTTCATAGTGTGGTACGTATATAATCATTTATAATTTATTACTCTAATATTTATATCGTAGTTTGCTCATATTTACATTGCGATTATATAATTTTTTATCATGCCAAGCCTGTTGTGAGTCGATTGCATTCGGTAAGCGCATTAAAGTTATTAAAAACAGGCTTTATCAAATTCTCTCCATCAACCCCATTTCATGCTCTTTCTGTCATTATATCTATATTTATCGGA
Organism: Galerucella tenella; assembly: GCA_910591685.1. Lineage (NCBI taxonomy): Eukaryota > Metazoa > Arthropoda > Insecta > Coleoptera > Chrysomelidae > Galerucella > Galerucella tenella. Next base: position 36,896 of record CAJUYH010001134.1, read on the forward strand.
TCAATTTAGATGGACGAAATCATCACAGATTAAAAATTTGTTCATAAAAAAAAATGAAGAAATTTAGCTTATAATTGATTTTTGATAATTACGCATGTATTCATAATTAATTTCTACGAAGTCTTAAATTTACGTCGAATATTTGATTAATAATTTTTTTAAACTCGTTTGCGGTATAAATTTTTTGCCCCATTCGCACACACTTTTTTTTTATCCCATTTTCAGTTCCTAAAACAATGTAAACCTTTTCCTTCAACCGAACATAATTATTTGATACATTTTCATATGATTCCAATCTGATGATTGCGATCGCTTTAAGGGAGAGTCCTGAATTAGAATGTCAACAAATCGTTTTTTTTTATTGCTTAAATCGATAGGTAAACTATCTAAAAATATGGGTACAAAGTGACAGAGGCCAATTCTCAATATTTCTAGTGACATAAAGACGAAAGCTGATAGGTATGTGGGCTTTCGCCATTCGTATTAAAATCGTTGAACTGCGTTTTCTCTAGATATAGATGTGACGATTTTTCTAAATTGGCGGGCGTGATAGCAGAACAAACTAGACTCAATTAGATTCAATTGAACCAAAGTTTTTTTTGTTCAGTACACAATTCTCTTCTATGTGAACCTAAAAAGTTCATTAAAAAAATAATTAAAATAATTTTAGACATAAAATTTCTTTTTTTTTTTATAACATATTTGTTGTTTAAACCCTTCAAAAAATTTTATTGCACACTTTGTTCTAACTTTTGTTTGTTCACATAGAAGGAAAATATGTTATAAATCAATCTCGCTTTGGTTCCTTGATTCAGTCAAAAATTTACGAGCTGTATCTTTTCCACCAATTCGAAAGTGTACTTAAAATAAGTTCTTTGTGTTCATTGAATGTAGATAAAACGGTATCTTAAAGCTCAATGACATCATTTCGTCCTTTCTTATGAAGCAAAATCATGAAAAAACGGTATTCTTGCGCGTTCTAATTCAGGACACTCCCTTAAATCATAATTTCATTAAATTATGAAAAGGTATAAAAACTGAAAGACATTTTTATGTATCTCTTTCTCGCATACTTTTCCCTTGATAAACATTATGTATGATATATAGAAAAGACTCATTACTTTGGAGAAAGTACTTTTATTGCACACAACCAAGCAATAAGTACATTAATTCATTATATATAAAAATAAATCTCTGAGTAAATTTCAAGTGACGAATTATATTATCTTGCATACACACATATACTATGACACTTCAAAAAATGAAGACTCATACATGAACACAGGGGATCTGTTATGTAAAATTACACGAGGCTGATTGAAAATGATGGAAGTAGTGATAGAAGAATTAAAGTTTTGTGCAGATAAAAATAAAATAATGGAAACGAATACATTTGAAAAATAATTTTCAATATAGAATACGGAAGTATTATTATATATGCAGATATTTACAACATTGCAATATATAGGACTAGCAAAAAATCTACAACGGAAGATGCTGTTTCATATCTATGTTTTTTTTCGCTCTTTTTACTATTTTATAAATATACATTGCGTTAGAAAAGTTCTGCAAGTTTCGATTTTATTATTGGAATAATTTGCATTTCCAAAAATGTTCGTAGTTATGCTGTTTTGTTTCGCATTATGAATTATGAATTGTTGATTATAGCCATAAATATATTATAAGTTTCATACACAAATTTTTTGATATTAATCTGTCATAAATTAAGAATTGCAATTTACCAACTATTACACTGCAATTAGTAATTCTGCTCATAAACTTGATAAGTATTTATATCAATATTTCTGTATTATGATCATTCAAATCACGGGTATATACCTCATAGCATATAATTAATGCACAATTAGGCGATGTACACATATATAGATTTGACATAATAAATAATTGTCTAACACAATTGTGGCTAATCGAGATCACATAAATATGAAATGACTGACAGTCATTCGTCAGAATATTCTGCAGTCCAAAAATGATTTGTTTTGTTTATTGATGACTAAAAGTTTCCGATTAATTTTTCGTATTCACCATTCTAAATTTGATGAATGTCAAAATTTTATCTAATTATATTTGAGTATCATTTCCACAGAGAGATATTAATACAATCTGTTTGTTTGTCGTATTATATTTTTTGTTCTCGTGGCTTTTTTTTTTCATATATATGTATTTTTTGTTGTTTTTTCATTTTGCTTTGTTCTCTATATGTAAAATTACTGATAAAACTAATGACCGTGATTGTAGAGATGCCACCGCTGTGATTGCGTGCTCGAATCACATTTTTCAGCTGTAATACCGCGTTGTGCATGAAATCTTGAGTCCATGCAAACGGGAATCCGCGAATGTCTTATAAGACCGCCCTCAAGATGACGCCATTTTTGATTTTCACTACCGTCACACATTTGCATTAAAAGTGTTGTACCCTTGGCATACATTGGTAATGTTAAACATAAATCATGATGTTTTATCAATCCATCCTTGGTCAAACTCCATTCCTGTATAAATGAAAATAAATTCAAGCCATCATATAAAAAGAATTATTTTCTGGAATTTAGTTTCTAATTGAATAAATTATTATCATTATTACTATTAGTACAACCTTTTTTTTATTCAAGGAGAAATTATACCATAACAGCAAGTAGGGATTTTTTGCGTATTATAACCTGACATTTCGTGAGCAGAATAATTCAAATGAAGTAAGATGACGGGTGAATTAGAGGGGCCTAAGATTAGGTCGATACTGCTTTACATAAAATAGAAACATTGATTTTTTGTTGGCTTTCGGTATTACAATTTTTTACTGTAATTTGCAATACGTGATATCATTTATCGCCGGTTATGCTGATCTCATAAATTTTGGACGAGAACACGTAAATTTTTCCAAGATTTATGTCTTCGTGATATCGTTGGTGACGTTTACTGTGATCTTTATAAATTTTTTTCGTAACTGAATACTTTGATATAACTTATAATATTCCGCGAAATTCTTTCAATTGCACCTGTACCTAAATATATCGTTTATAGAATATATTCTAGTCTCAAAATAGACTAATGATAAATTGTCAATTATTACAATCGAAATGAAGTATATTGTGCGACTTGAAATCTTATCTTTAATGGGTTCATAGGTAATGCTACTAGTTATATCCTAATATATGAAGAAATTAATATAAAATAATTCCTCGATTAAATAAGTACATATTTAATGTCTGTAAGTTTATTTACCTGATTACCGCCAGTATCGTGACATGGATAGAGACCAACATTTCCATCGAGTAAATGTCCCATACTGTCCAAGCATGCATTGCCTTGTTTCAAAGCGCCACCAGGTCCTCCTTCACTCGTAGGAATTACTAATTCCGGGTAAACATTTTTGAGATACCAACTAAATGGTTTACAATGCAATTTTCTCTTCAATTCCATTCTATCCTGTATGCTGAATAGTAATGATTGGAAATAAATTTATGTAATTCAAACAAAAACGTAGGAATATATATATGTGAAGTTGTATAATTTATATGTGGTTGGTGTATGCATAGGGGCGAAAAGTTAAGAGAAAATTTTTCGTGGGCACAGGTATTATACATATATTCTCACTTTCCGTAAGGTATATTCCTGGCAAGAGGTACAGAGTTGTAGTAGAAGTGTTTGTAGTCGTCCATCCAAACCTCAGCGGCACGTCGAGTGTTTCTTGCAAACACGTTTCCGCTTCCACCGGGAAATGAGTACGGATGACGCTTGCGAAATACGTGGCCCACACGTGAACATGGGATAATTTCCAAACTACCGCCACATTGCCAGACGCGAAAGGAGATTTCTAGAATTTATTTCAACAAATTATAATAATTATATTTCATATAAAACATAACTGCGATAGAGTTTACGTCAAGTGTGTGCCAATGTTTTTTTCGCTTCTTTATCGTCCCATTAACTCAGATATTTACATTTCATATGATAAGAGAGGAAGGCTAGATGTGAAATATTATTTTTAATATGCAATATAGAATGACTAATAATCTCCTTCATTTATGCTGGATATCTCGATTTCAATTAATTTATTATATAATTGTTACCGGAATACGAAAATCAATATAACCTCCTTCTTAATCTTAGCTGTAAAAAATACTGGCGATAAATTGCATGGTTAATTACTTGGCGCGAGTCTGCACTGAGAAAAGAATAGGCATGGAATTGAAAAAATATATTATTGAAACACGATAATTTGATATGTATATAAATATGTTTCAACTATAGTTGGTTTCCAACAACATAAGATTTTATCCTATTTTTTTTTTCAATGGGGATGAAGGTTTCTTTCTATTTGTTCTATTCATTTGTTTTTTTCGAATATATCTGAAGTCCTACCTAAATTTTCACCGCCCCAAACATCCATTTGTGTATCGTACTTTCCCAACTTTTCAAAGTAAGCCCTGTCAATGACAAACAGCCCACCAGCTATCATTGGTGTTCTTATTGCTTGGGTTGGATCTTTTTGTCGTGCTTGTCTCTCTACTTGGCTCAAGTATTCCCACTTGAACACAAGACTCCAGTCGAAACCGCCCCGAAGATCCGCCGATGCTCCTGTAAACGTCGAGGATAAACAAATTTAATTTTCAATTTTTTTAAATAAAATATTTGTGAGTCATATGACTGATTATTATTGTTTGTTGAGTCTATTATATACAATAGTATAATGCCATGTATATTTTATAAATTAAATGAATATATTTGAATTTGTATAAAGATAATATTTCTCACCAATATACTGAAAGGTGTCCATACTTATGACATCGATGACTGGACAAATAACTCTGGATGGATCTTCAGCGACCCTTTCGAGTAGGGGCTCAAGCCAATCCGCATTGCATTCACAATGCGAGTCAAGGAATGTTAAAACATTTGCTGTTGCTGCATCTGCGCCACGTACTCGCGATCTCATAAGACCCTCACGCTTCTCATTTCTTATCACTCGTACCTTATGTATTCTCGATAGTTCTTCACCGTCCTCAGCTAAAAAATTTAACGAAGAGAAAAAGTTCAAATAAAGAATAAAAATGAGAAATAAAACAAGAATATATTCAGAGTATGAATGATATAAAAGTATAACATATTTTTTCTCACGTATATGTAAACTACTCACGATGATCACTGAAGTCATCTACGAGAATTATTTCTTTGATGAGATGCTCTGGGCTTCGATTTAACACACTGTAACAGCGATTGAAAATTTTGATAAATAAAATAATAATGATGGACAGAGTGTAGAGAATATTAAATTTCAAGTCATTTGATTTGAAATATACTATTAACAAATGAAAAAAACGATAAAGAAAATCGTCGATTGAAATATACTTTGCATTTGCATGATTAGATGATGTGAAAGATGTGGAGAATGAAAAATGTCGGAATTAATGGCGGTGGTTATGAGAAAAATTCTTGATTCATGTAACATTAAAAAAGAGGGGGATCAAGGAGGAGATAAGAAGAAAAAGGAGTAGTACCGAATGAGATAAAAGTGAGAGGATGAGCAAAAAGAGAGGAATTGAGAGGCAAGGAAAAGGTGTGTGTGTGTGTGAGTGTGTGTTAAAGAGAGAAAGAGCGCAAGGGGATGAAATAATTCTCTTTTATTCGTTGGGCAATATGTGCTAACAGGCACGATGGAATGACGATTAGAAAATTCCATTCGACATATGAACAGAGAGTAAAAGAGATTGAGTTGTCTTTTATCATGTGCATTTTTGAAGGAACACATTGAATATCCGAAATTTTTTATTTCATTCATTTGTGCAATGCTCACGAAGAAATAGGAATGCTGAAGTTCATATCCTTATATACTTCCTTTATTCACTCATAGTGACAATATATCATGTGAAATATACATGTACACTCTATGAAAAACTAATGAAAAATATATTTGAAAAATGCATTTCATTTCGACTGCACGATCATATATTTGTATATTTTTATTAAGTGATGTAGGATTCTAAAAATTCAATTCGTTTCCATATCGTGTTTACTCATCGTATTGTTTTGTGATAATTTTAATAAAATTCGTTTTATATTATATATGGAAATATTTTTATATATAAAAATCTATGCATAGAATACAATTTAATACATATCTAGACGCATATTATAGAACTATATTCGCATTTATTCCGCAATAAAATTTCAAAATATTATTTTCCACAAAAAGTCTTTTTTTTTTATTTTATATTTTAATTTTGACTACTGTTTGTAATGTCATACCTGACAACGGTACGAAGAAGTGTTGATCTGGCTTCATTGTGGAAGGTTATAATAACAGAAGTCGGTGGAAGGTCGCGTCTCCATTGTTTCAGGCGACACCTGAGAAACGGAAAACAAATAACATATAAACAACCATTTATTTTCATAGTACATTGAGTTATTTATTTTTTTATTTATATTAAGTTGGATGTTTTATTTCTTCACAATTGCTCATTTTGGTCCAATGAAATTATGATGACAACTGCGCATGGTCGTTATATGTTAGCTGATACCCATAGGGATACAATAAAATGTGTTTGCGATGAAAATTGTTCATTGCATAATTCCATATTAGGACACATCAACGTCAAGGTGGAATAATATAATATTGCAAAAAAATGTCTGGCTCCACCTTTGATTAATGATCGCAATTTATTTTTTTTTAACTGCACAGTTGCGGCAGTTTCCTATTTGCACCAAGTTCATGTTCGTGAACTTAATCTAATATGGAGGAGATAGTTCATTTTTAAATTTAGATCATGATGCTAGCTATTATTTTTTACGATTCTCTGAGCAATATTATTTTGTTTTATTTAGTTCAGTAGAATTTAAATTTTCAATATATTATATTGTATTTCGTATAACATTCATATTTTTAATAGTAAACTCAGTATAAAGTGCACTTGATCATTAAAACGAATTCTAATAAAGTCAACAATATTTCATCAATATTTCAACAATATGTGCAATCGTGATATTCAGCGTACTATACGCCATATAGTACTATGGTTCATGCCAAACATGTATGCACTGTACTACAGCTACGATCAGTGTCTTCTTCCAGGTGTCAGAGAAATTACTATTAGAAATGTTGTTTTGTGAAATTTGAGATAAGTGAGGTATTGTTCCCGGATAATAGCAATAACTTTATCGATTTTCACACCAAATATTTCTGTAAAATTTTGTTCGTGCATAGATAAATGTATGCGAACTTGAATAGAAAAAAAGAAAAAATTGAATTGGGAGTGCATTTGTGATAAAGTAATACGGGAGCAGTAATTGAAAGCTCGACTCGCTTATCAGACTGAAAAGGCCCCGAGGGTTATATACATGGTATATAAATTTCTTGATTTAGACACGCACGCTCAACGAAGTTATGTTGCAATAGCTGATAAACAATTGTTGACTATCGCCATGCAGTATTTGAAAATTGAATTGTAACGAAAATAATGATAACATATACAAGTGATAAAAATACTATATTCAAAGATTATTTTTCTACATCGTAGTTAACCACATTGCATCTCAAGCATTATAATTGCATTCTAATTGGACAATGGTATCGGAATAATTGAATATAATGATGGAGAAACTTTTTGGTTCAACACAAACATTCTAATAAAAATCATGTCATTTTGCAATCCCGCTACAATTCGGTTGAAATAGACATTTCGAGTAGGACTAATTGGAGACCTGCTGGGGAAACTACGTTAAAGAAAATGCGCCAAGTACAATACTTCACGGATGGTGTGGAAATGTGTATATTTTGAAAAATACGACTTCCTCCACTTTTAGAATTACTCTATCATGGAATAGTGATCCGTATGAAGAGAAGTATAAGAGCAATTTTCCATGGATATTTTGTAGCTAACCAAATTGCATGATCTACGATTTGGATCTGATCAATTTTTTCGATAACCCTTACCCGTTTACGAGCAAAATGCAAAAAAATGATATTTTCAACCTCCGACTTAGAATAACTTTTTTTTGAACACATCGGATCGATCGGGATTTTTCATATATTAATTATTGTGGTGTATCTAAGACCTTCACAAGAATTCAGCTCTCTGGGAATTAGTCCCAGCCTAGCCCTATTTTTGTGTCTATTTTGACCGGTCTACAAGAGAATTGTGTTACATAACTAGAAAATTGCGTGTATGTGTGTGTGTGTGTGTGTGTGTGCCTGTTGTATGGTATCGAAGTGCATTCACATTAATTAAATAAATGCTGTAAATTAATTTTTAACCAAGGTTATTCTAATCATAAAACAGTTAATTGTAGAATAATAAGAGTGGTCTTACAGAGTTCTGATGGTTATGATGTTGTTTCAAGTTTTATTTTAGAAATTCTCATCTTAGTAACATACGATTATTATATTATTCTGTAGAAAATTATTTCGATTATTACAATCAGTCATAAATATTTTCAATTCATTTCTATATCTGTTTTTAAGGACTGCTACATAAAATTATATAGGTATAAATTTCGACAGGAAAACCTTAAGTTTATTAAATATTTACCCATGCAAATTCTTAACTGTAACCCGAAATACTAAAATCAACATAAAATTATTTTCTTGTCAATATAAATGTTGAGTTATGTCCACTACAACTATATTTTTCGAATCGCACAACTAAATAGTAGGTCCCTATAAATTGCAAAAAATATTTTATCCATATCTTTTCTGTTTCTCAAGTAAAGCAAAATTCAATACCATGACATACGAGGGCGGTTTGATAAGTACTTAGCCTCATCGCCCGATGGGGCGCAATCGCAAAAAAAATTTACCGTCGTGTAGAAAATTCTCGTAGACAGCTGCTGTCAATTTTTCAGCCGAATAGAACACGCAGTTTTGTTTTGACCGCCGGTGGAAGCGGACATGTCCGCGGAGTTTAGAAAAATGGAAAAAGAGCAATATCGGTCGGTGATTCGATTTTTGACGTTCGCCATCGAAGGAGAAGAGTCACCGTACATAGCATCCAAGCGGTCTTTGATTTCACTGCGCGATTTCTCTTCCAAAAACAAGAATCGAATCACCCGGTCGGCGATATTGCTCATTTTCCATATTTCTGAAGTCCACTTCCACTCGCGGCCAAAACGAAACTGCCCGTCCGATTCGGCTGAAAGTTCGACCGCAACCGCCTACGAGAGTGTTCTACACGACAGTAAATTTTTTTTGCGATTGCGCCCCATCGGGCAATGAGACTAAGTACTTATCGGACTGCCCTCGTACTTACTTAATATAGTTATTTAATGAAAAGACTGAAAACTAAAGCAACAAAGCTAAATAAAAGTACTTTTTCACCCTTTGCGTTTGATATTTTTTATTAAGATCATTGAACCGTTTAAAAATAAATGATAACATAAAAAAACTTTAACAAATGTTTATATGTATAGATACGTGTAATATATGTATTTGTATATTAGGAAAGACATAAGAGTAAGCTTGGTGGTAAGAGCTCACAGAAATGCGGCTAGACCCCATGAACGGTTTCAATATGTCAGGCAACATGCTTTACCACATCCCCCAAGATAAACTCGCAATACGTGTGTGGAATTACACTCAAACTTGATGTATACATACTCGCCATATTGCCGTTGGGCTATATCTATTTTCTTTCATCTATCGTTTTATACCTCTGTTTATTTTTCCTGAATGAGTAAATATTCATAAAAAATTTTTTTTTACAAAAATATTAGGTCTACAACTTTGCTCCCGACCTTTTCCAAATGATGGCTGTAGTAGTTAGTAGTAGTTCAAATAAATTAATCACAGATGTCAAACATTTTATTTTGATATATGTAAATATAACCCTACGTTTATATAAGTTAATTTGTGTTTGCATCATAACATTATTTTTAATTAAATATGTCCGAATTTAAAGCGAATTTTCGTCATTTGCGGGAAGTATTACTTTTTTATTTTAACACGAATAAAATCTGCGGCTGAGGCTCACCGAACTATCTCTAGTACTTATGGTGAAGCTACTATTAGCGACAGAACGTGTCGGGAGTGGTTCCAACGTTTCAAGAATGGTGAGTTTGCTGTCGAAGACCGGCATAGTGGTGGACGGGAAAAAGTTTTTGAAGATGCAGAATTGGAGACGACTCTTAGTGAAGACTCGTGTCAAACACAACAAGAATTAGCAGAATCATTGAGAGTCAGTCAGCAAGCAATTTCAAAACGCCTGAAAGATCTGGGAATGATCCACAAAGAAGGATATTGGGTACCTAAAAAAAAATCGGCGGGAGCAAAGTTGTGGACCTAATACGAATATCAAAACAATATTGTTTTATCTTAAGGATTTTATTACTTTCGTATTTATTATATTTAACAATGATTTTTTTTTATTCGAAAACGAATTTTACAATTCAACTTAACCGTGTAGCGTAATGATGAAAATGAAATGAAATACCCGGGTACACACAAAATTGTTCCCGTGATTTAATTTGGAACTTCAATTTGGTTCCAAACTCATACGTATATGTATGTATATAAACATCGTCAAAGTGGATAACTTGCGAGTGGAATCTACAAAATTATATATATATATATATGTGTGAGTGTCCATGTGACTCCTGACAAATGCATCTACTATATGCGATTCAGTCCGCTTGCACGAGAGTTTTTCAACATACTTCACTCTCTGCGTCTCTCGCTGGTTCTCTCCCGTTCCTTCTCTCATTTTCGATGTATTCAACGCCATATACTCAACGTAACGCGGCTGTTGTATATATATATATATGTATATACTTGACACGATTGCGCGGAAGGGTACTCATTGTATCCAAATGAAAATCCTCTCAAATTACAAATCCAATCGATGCATACATCCCTTTCGTTTACTCTTGTCTCTTTTCCTCTGATCGTACTTTGTGCTCTATATGTAAATAAGTTGATAAACAGATGAAACTAATAAATTCACTTTCAATATAAATATTTAAAAACGCAATATTATCATAGCATAGTTGTTGAAATTAATATATGAATTGCAATAAATAGTTGACTTTTTATAGCACAGTGATACGAAAAGTTGAATTGACAGTAATTGTATCATATTAAAGGTGGCAAATTGAAAAAGTGTAAAATTCATCAGCAAACCAATTTGAATTTGGCTTTCGAATTGATTGGAGCTAACACGTATATATTTTTATGTTAATTTATATTATTTACTATTGTGATAAAAAGCGGAAGACAACCTCGATAATTCTTAATTTTCACAAGTTTCCATTGTAGTGTTATGTCTATAGCTTACATCTTCATTAATTCGCATGTGAGTGAATCAATACGTATTACAGTATTTGAATAAAGATAGCTGACTTTTACAATAAAAATAATAATGACAATACTCTTTAAATTCGAATAGTTCGAGAATCAAATTAATATTTAGTTATACAATTCCAAGAAATATAATTGCGAGTTAATCAATTAGTTTAGCTCTCAGAGACATGAATTAATTATTTATATTGAAGAGAAAACAGCAGACGGTTTCGCAAACCATTTTCGATGTGAGCATCCACTTTTTTTACTAAACAACATTATATTTACAATTAAACATTTAGACTTAAAAGAATTATTGGTATAGTTTATTTATTAGAGTATCGTCTGATCACACTATAATTTAATATCCTATAATGTGTTTTATCCTTTTTCACCATCATTTACCAGAATTATTTAACCAGAGTTACCTGCTTTTAATGCCGTCTATAATCTAGTTTGGTAATATAATAGTCAGTATTTCGAATTGGTAAATCTGATATGGACTGCCAAGTTACTATTGGTCGGAATGTTAACTGTGTTGATCTGGACCAGAAAATACCCAACTATACCTCTACTTGGTCGTTCCAATATTTTATGGTTTAGTTGAAGAAACTTTCAAGTAGCTAAATCACTTGCACGGCGAAAAGTGCGAGGTGAATTCACATTTATCCATTTTTTTACAAGCTTTTATTTTGTTTTTGTTATTTCTTTCTGTTGTTTTTTTTTCTGTCGTTGTTGCCGAACGTTGGAATGTTTATTCGTAGTTTCGTGGGTGATGTCGTCGAAGCCGCAGTGAAATACGAGGAATTCTTATTGAATACTTCTGGAAGTTGCAAAAGCGGAGAACGAGATCGCGACTCGACGACACTCTTTTCTCGTTTTGTATTTTGCGTTTCTCTCATTCCTCAATTTTATTTTTTGTCTGGCGAATTATTCAGTTTTTCCATTTCCTGAATATATATTGATATATGATAAGTGAAGGAAATATTTATGAGTTTTAAAAGACTCGCTGCAAAGTGTATGGGGAATAAATAACCTAGATGACTGAAAAGTTTTTCCTATATATAAATAAAAAGTATAAAATTACATTCAATTAATTGGATGGAATTTCAAATTGTCAGACTACACGTACATGGTGAATTGAATGTCGGAAATTTAGTCGACATAGTTTTGAAATTGTACATTTAATTGCAAACAATTTTATGTATACAAATTGCACATTTATTTAGATACATTTATGCAGATACTGATTATGAATTTCTGTTCAATTTTTTTTTACTCTCATCTTCTTTCATAATTGTGTTTTCACAGATAACGTGTAAACATATGTTATCTGTGAAAACATAACGATAAATATTTATAAAAACAAACAAAATGATCTGAAACACAAGAGTATTTTCGTAATAAACTTATAATAGTTTTTAAATCATAACATTCTAATGAAAAAAAAAAGTTTAGGTAATATATCGATTATATACGAAGCAGGTAGAGGAGTTCAAGTGCTCATGAGTCTCTCTAGTGAGTAGGTGTGGGAACAGATAATATATACCTATGAATGTAAGATCTTATCCTACAAAAAATCACGCAGTCCACGAAGTAACCAAAACCGAGTACTCGGTAAAATTCAAGAATCATCGCACAAAAAAAATTCTCGTGTCTCTGTGCATTTCTGATCCGGCATAACATCAGTTAAGCAAAAAGAAAGAAATAACTTTGACTTCTAAAGTCAGTTACGAAATGATATTCGAACACGTTGACTGTGACGCACTATGGTCTGTGTACATTACATTCATTCAAGCCCGTACTGTGTCTTAAATGTGAGTAAATATAATAAATTATAGTTTAAATTGATTTAATTATTTGTTACTATCTTTCATGCTTACTATAACAGCCCAGTCGCTACATACATACATATATACGTCGATTTTATTGAGAGTATATTTAGATGTATCATAAGTCTTCAGTGCGCCTTTAGATTTTTCCAGTTTTTATTATGTGTACTGAATGTGATCATGAGATGCGGCAGTGATCGAGCCATGTACATGCTCATCCATCTGCTCACCCATGCCAACAGATGCAAACACGGAAGCACCATTATTTATGTATATAAGTAAAATCAGTGCCTTGTCCGCCCATAAAAATCTAGTCACTTTTTACTCCATTACGAAGTAAAATTCGATTATAAAATCTTTGAATACCTATATCAATGATTTTCTTTCATTTGAACCTAAAATTGTGATATTTCTTCAACTAATTTTTCAAGCATGGCCATAGTAACCACAGGTCTCACTCGCTAGTTGTGAATTTGTGACTTGCAGATATTTCTTAAATATTACTAGTGCAAAAAATCTCATTATTGACGTGGTAATTGTATGGGTTTTATTGAAATTCAAATAGGTTCTGAGATACGGACAAAATTCATCTCCACCTTTATAGTTATTACTTTTATATATGAAGCATTTGTAAGCGAAGGGGTACAAGTGCGCTGCTTTCCGTCCTGAAAAAATGAGATTTGAGATTTAACATCTTTTCTAAATTTGACCGCAACATTGTTTTAAGTATCGGATGGTTCTTTAACTGGTTTGAAATTAACTTGGTCACCAGATTGAATGCCTGTTCGACTATTGTGACAGGGTAATTTCATTATTCTGTCTTTCTTCCTATGTGCTTGTGTTCTAAATAATAGAGTTATATTGATGCGCACTAGTTTATGATTGATGTATCTAGCGGACAAAGGCAGACACTCAGAGGGACGATGCAGCCAGTGATGCCAGGTCGTGGTAGTCCATTTTCCTCATAGGAACAGCACTACTGCTGTAGTAGATGCCACATCTTGTTGCACGGGTATATGGTATTTTCCTACGAACTGGCATCTCTGGGCCGCACTTATGCACCGAGCACAAATACCAACAGATGTATGATCATATTAGCGTCAACTTGTTTACGCATTGCGAAATATATCAAAGCTGACAGTTCTTTATTATTCAGTCCTTCTGGTATATTTCTATTTCTTTTTGGTGTTGTGTGTGAAATAAAAGGAAGCAGCCGAGTTGTGGTTGACTTTCAAAATAAATTGTAATCAAGACAATTATTTCTCAACCAACCACTTACCAAGCCCATTTCATAATAATCCACGCAAGGTTGAATCAAATATAAAAAGGAAGGAAGCCACAGGATCAGGAAACATCAAGTAAGTTCATCTCACTGAAATCTGTGTACGTTTGCATGTATATGTTTTCCTATTTCATTGTAGTACAAGTTCTTTGCGTAACTTCCACGCAATTCGGCAGTAATAGCGCCATATATTCAGTTATATGGTAAAACAAGGTTGATTTTTATTAATTGATTACATACATTAATACCAGTATAGTTCGGTATATTTTCTTCAACACCACGTGTGAGTAACTCAAGGTTATTGGGGATAGAGGGCATTTTCCTCGTGCATTATGATGATGTTTGCACAAGGACCGATCACTGATTCTCATTCCGAAATCGCTGCATTTACTCGTCGTTGCCGCGGGGAGATAAACCAGTATTGGGCACCGAAGCTTACTTCACACAGATGAATTTGAAATGAAAGTTTTGTAAGTACATAACTTTGCAAAGGCGTTTCAGATACCGAACCTACCTGAGCGGTTTGTTTTATAATCTTTATCAAATCGAGTTACTCGTGTAATTTTATACACTTCTCTATTAACAAATAAAAAGTGCCGCCTTACGAATAGATTGAACTGACCAAAAATAATCTGGCGCCCAATACATATGCTTGAACAACATTTCCAAGTCAATCCGATAATAAATTATTGGATATAAATTCGTTAACACCACCATTTGGATTAACCGCCTTTTGGGCACCGTGTTCTTGTGTTCTCGCTTCGCGTTTTTGTTTGGAAAAAATAATTTCGAGGCAAAAATAAGAGAATTCAGGAAACCTTGTTTCATTATCTATTCATTTCATATGTATATATGTAGTATCCGAAGAGTTATAGACTGTAGTAAAATAAAATAGAATAAAGACTGCATTGAAAATTATATTTCTCTAAGCTGGCCTAAGGACTAAATGTCCCTTAAACATGTACCTAGACCATAAGTCGTAAAATTTGTGTGAGGACTCGAGGTTGTGTCTCGATCGTTTGG